>LTAE01003697.1:14734-31029 GCA_001647135.1 Pontederia paniculata
GGAGACAAACCTCCGGCGATGTGCGCGGCCAGCAGCAACGTCCATCTGGAAGAGACGATGCGAACCGCCCCCCGGTTCGCCGTCAAACCGGCAATATTGTAGTCTCGGCGGTTCAACCTCCTAAACCGGTCCAAATGGGTAACTCTTTTGGAGCCCTAGCTGATAGTGATCCAGAGGCTCTAGATCTGGATCAGACGGTGAGGGAAATGGATAAGGATTGTACAGGTAAACTCTCTAATAAAAAAAATCCTTCAACGGCTAATTTATTTCTTGATGCAGAAACCAGCGGCTCACGTGACGGTAAGGTAAGTGGAGGTGACACGGACACCTCAAAATGGAATACTTGTGATGGAGGGACACGTGTAAAAAATCCCCCCTCTCGCTTATCATCTGACAACCCACTACAGGTCTCCAACTCTTCTCCTCCCTCAGAAAAAACCCTAGGGAAAGAACCTCTTCAGTCGGTTCCCTCCAGTGGTCCGCCCTCTCACACACAGCATTCCGAGATGATTTCTAAGCTTGCCCAGAAATTCCAAGCCTCTTATCGCAAAGATTCACAGTCTTCAGATGAATCGGAAGAGGAGGCCATAGATACAGAGCTTCTACAAATATCCCCTGTGGACACCAGAAGAAATCGCAAAGCCACGAAGAGGTTCTCTCCTCCTTTACCAGTTCTACTAACTAAGAAGAAGGGAACGAAGCAAAAAGGAGGTAAGCTTTCTCGTGAGATAGTGCAATCGTGGGATACTAACCCTTTAGCTTTCCATGTCAGTAAGAACACAGAGAATCAGCAGGAAGCTATCTCAAATCATCCTCAACCTACTTTATGAAAATACTAGCTTGGAACTGCAGAGGACTTTTTAGAAGTAAGGTTTTAAATCGGCTCTCCGATCTTAATTCTACTCACCAACCGGACATGATTGTCCTTGTGGAATCACACGCTAATGCCGCCAACACAACCAAAGCACTCAAGAGGCTAGGGAGAAAGTGGCGCTTCATCCTTCATGAGGGTACAGGTGCCTCAGGGGGTATAGTTATAGCATGGCAACTCAACGACCTCAAGGTAACATCGATCCATTCTGACAGTCAGGTCCTACATGCTGCTGTCACCATTGGTAACTTTTCATTTCTCATGTCTTGTGTTTACGCTAGTATCTTACCTATAGAAAGAAATATGTTGTGGAATGCCCTTAATAACTTAAACCTAGATGATCTACCTTGGATGATTATAGGAGATCTAAACTCGATTACTGTATCATCTGACAAAAAAGGAGGCTCTCCTTTCAAACTCACGAAATCAATTAAGTACCTGAGGGATTTAATCACTAATCAGGGATTAGTAGACTTACAATCTTCAGGTATACCATATACATGGTGCAATAATAGAAAAGGATTAGCTAGAATCCACTGTAGACTAGACAGATCCTTAGTTAACCAACATTGGCTGCTAAAATTCCCAAACATCTCTTTATCCACCCTTGACAGATCAGCCTCAGATCATGCTCCTATTTTAGTGAACACAAACCCCACATCTGGAAGTAAACCAAAACTGTTTAGATATGAACACTTTTGGTTTGAATATAGTGAACCCAGAAATATAGTGCAAGAGGTATGGAGCACTCATAGGGATAATCACAACACCACTACCCAAACTTTGGACATCATCAGGAAAAAAACTCTTTATTGGAATAAACACTCACTAGGCAGACTGGAAAATAGGCTTAAAGTAGCAAAACAAAATATTCAATCACTGGAACTTAAGGATAGCAACTCAGGTCTCTCTGACATAGAGGTGGGAAACCTTAGATCTATGTACAATCTCCATGCTGCTCTTCTAAGACAGATTAGTCTCAAATGGTGGAGCAAATCCAGAGTCAATTGGTTAAAAGATGGGGACAAAAACACAAAGTTCTTCCACCTTACTACTCTAATGAGAAATAGGGCAAACAAAATAACAAGCATTCAAGATCAACAAGGTGTGGAAATAAAAGACCCTAAAAGGATAAAAGAAGAGTTTGTCTCACACTATCAGAAACTCTGGCAGCCTGACACTAGACCCCTAATTGATCTTGAACATTGGTCATCCCTTCCAACCTTGACCTCCAACTGGCATTCCTCTCTAAATGAACCCTTTACTCCTGAGGAAGTTAAAAAATGTCTCTGGTCAATGGCCCCAGGTAAATCACCTGGGCCTGATGGATATACTGTAGAATTTTATAAACAATACTGGGATATTGTTGGACAGGATATTACACATGAAATCCTCTCATTTTTTCAGACAGGCTCACTCCCCTCTGGCTGGTCAAACACTTCACTAATCTTTATTCCTAAAAAACAGAGACCAAACCTAGTCACAGATTATAGGCCTATAGCTTTATGCAATGTCCTCTATAGGGTTGTAGCTAAGCTCCTGGCCAACAGAATAAAACCCACTCTTGAAGAACTTATAGATTCAACACAATCTGCTTATGTACCTGGAAGATCAATTCAAAATAATATTCTTATGGCTCAGGAACTAGCACACTCCCTACAGAAAGGTAGATCCAAACATATGCTTCTTAAGATTGATATGGCCAAGGCCTTTGACAGAGTCTCATGGAAAGCCATCATCAATGCTATGACCCTTATGAACTTTCCCAGCAAATTCATAACTTGGATCAACTCATGTATCTCCTCTCCTATCTTTACCTGTTGTATAAATGGGGAACATTCTCAGACATTTAATAGTTTCTGTGGCATTAGACAAGGAGACCCTTTATCCCCTTATCTCTTTATCATAGTGTCCCAAATATTCTCATCCCTCATGAGGCAAGCTGAAATTGAAAACTCCATTAGACCCTTCAAACTAAACAATTTCACTTTAACCCATCTTTTGTTTGCTGATGATATACTCATATGTCTGACTGCAACTGTGAAAAACTGCAAAAATCTCTTAGATATCTTTAGACTGTATGAATACCTTACCAACCAGCAAATCAATTACTCAAAATCTGAGATTTTCTTGCCCCTTAAATTCAATAGACAAGGAAGAGATAAAATTAAAACACAACTCAACATAGCTATTGGTAAATTTCCTTTCACATACCTTGGCATTCCAATCTCTTATAAATTCTTAAATTCAAAACAACAAAGCTTTCTAATAGATAAATTCTCACTCAAACTTTCTGGATGGAAACAAAAAGTCTTAAATCAAGCTGGAAAATCTACTCTGATCAAATCAGTCCTCAATACCATTCCAATCTATTCCATGAGCTCAATACACATCTCCAGTGGGATCATAGAATCACTCGAACGCCTATCCAGGTCTTTCTTTTGGTCCACAGAAGGTTCAAGAAGGGTCTGCCACTGGATAAATTGGTCTACTATTCAATTACCTAAACACATGGGAGGTCTAGGTATTAGAAACTTAACAGGTATTAGAACCTCATTGTTAGCTAAAAGGATCTTAGATGTGTTGAATGAGAAACAAGACCCCTGGGTTAATTTAGTCTCCAACAAATATGGTGACTTACACCCTTGGTCTTGCTCCAATTCTAACACTAATAGAGCATGGTCTTGGAAAATTCTCTTAACTGCCACTGAAGATATAAAAACTAGAATTATAAAGCTAATAGGAGATGGTAAACACACCTCTATCATGTATGATCCCTGGCTATTCTACATGCCTCTCTCTTAAGCCTACCTTTGTAAACATGAATGCTCCTAACATTTTCTCTCTTCAAGTAAATGAGCTAATGATTGGACATGAATGGAACACTGATCTGTTAAACTTGTATTTTGGAGATAGTTTAAAATGTGCTATTCTTAATATTCATCTCCCTTCTTCTCCCTGTGATGATAAGTGGATATGCGGCCCAAATCTCCAAGGTATTGCTCATGCAAAATCAGTTTATAATTTCATTACTGTGCCGGCTCTCTCATCACATTGCTCTAGTTGGTATGGATGGAAACCTATTTGGAATATACCTGTTCCTCATAAAATACATATCTTCTTGTGGAAATTGTTGCACTCAAGGTTGCCTACCAAAGATAAACTTCTCCAATTTGACCCCTCAATTAATTCCACATGTACCCTGTGTGGATTACATACTGAGTCTGTGGATCACCTTTTTTTTCACTGTCATGTAAGTTGTTCTTTATGGGATAAGTTCCAACAAACCTTGCATGTCAATTTTGTTTACCAGAACTCCTGGCCTAGAGGGGACTGGTTACTTGAAGCACAAAATTTTTCAGACCACTCTAAAAAATCTTTTCTGGCCCTCTTTGCTTTCTGTCTTTGGGGAATTTGGAATCAACGTAATGATCTCTTTTTCAATTCTAAACATACCTCTATTGTAGCAGTGTGGGAGAGAGCAGTGGCTTCCCTTAATGAATATGAACAAAATATCCACTCACCTGAGGGAACCCCACAACCCCATACTAACCTTCATATGGTTAAATGGGAGCCTCCACCTCCAAACTGGGTTAAACTTAACTCAGATGGATCATTTACTGATCCTTTGGATAATGGGGGTATAGGTTATCTTATCAGATTACCTAATAGTAAACTTCTTGCTGCAGGGGCTCTTCACAAAATTTTCAACTCAGTGGTGGAAGCTGAAGCATGGGGCGTCTATCAGGGACTCCAGAGATGCAAGCAGTTGGAAATCAGAAACCTCTATATAGAGACAGACTCATTGCTCTTAACTCAATACATTCAACAGAACTCGTCTCCGCCTTGGCAGATTAGAAACTTACTTGTGGACATTAAACAACTACTGATCTCTTTTGATAACTTTATTCTTAACCATGTACCTCGCTCAGCTAACAATGCTGCAGACTATCTTGCAAATTATGCTCGGATGAACTCTACGAGTATTTTGTTTGAGGGGCAGCCTCCTCAAGGCCTCCTCCCCTTTTTGTATCAGGATTGTCCTGAACTAATTAATTCATATGAATGATATCCTTTGTTTTTTTAAAAAAAAAAAAAAAGGATGCTTTAACATTATTTTTAGTCATTTAACGTTAGAAGTATCTATGATTTAACCAATTATTATTATAACCTTTGTCATAATTTTGTTAGAAATATTTTAATAACTGTGTATATTTTTGGTTTTTTTTTAAAATTTCTTAGTCATTTAACATTATTTCTTAGAAGAGGTAGTTGAAAAAGATTTACTTACAAGCGTATTTTTTGATTTTCCGATGGATTTACATAGTTTCATTAATGAAAATTGTTTGATGTAGTGAGTAATAGGCTCTGGTTGTTCGCCGTTCAAGAATTCTTGTTTAGACAGTTCATATCATCCATACATAGTGTTTTGATCTAAGATTTCAATTCTTACATGTTTCAGCAGTAGCATATTGTTCCATGGAGCTAAGGTCAAAAATATAGAATAAAAAGTGTTTCCACGACTCTACCACCCGGCCAATTTTGTTCCACTTAATCCTTACTTACAGGACTTCTCCAATCCTCCTCAAAGTTTTATTATCTCCTCCACAAAGTTCTACATCTTCTCCACTGAAAAAGGAGAAACCTATGCCGCATCCTGTCTTGCTTCTTATTTACTACAGCAAAAAGGATGCAATTTGCTTCACAGTAGTATTGAATCGAGTCGCATATGATGCCACGGAAGAACATAAACCACCAGGGGAGCTGGAACATTTGCTTCACTGCGCATTATTACCAGCAGCTAGAAATAATGATAAATGAATGAATATTGCATCAATAAATCCACTCTACATGAGCTCGTAAAACCTTGAAACTACCTAAATCATCTGAGTCAATATATGTAATTAACACTTTATGTGAAAGAAGCCATATGGACAATCTGTTTGGCATTCAGATATAACAAGGTGACTCTGTAACAGGTAAGGAGAAGAGAAAGGGCAGACAATGTGATAATTGAGACATTAATGCATCAAATAAAAGGGCGATTGTTTATGACTTTTCTTGCACAATGATCAAATATTGCAAGAACGAAGTTTCACACAAATGAGAATGCAGCGTAAACATGCAAGCCACTGAGCATTTGCATAAATGACAAAATGAAATAACGGTACATCTAAAATTGAGATAGCTGTAATCATCTAACATAGAAAATACGAATGAAGAAAATTCCCAACTGGTAGATACCGACTTCTGTTCAAATTCAGTCAACAAAGATTCCATATAGATTCTAGAAACACTATAACACTACTATTGACTAATAGAGCATGTCTGCAGTGGTCAGTCAGCTTAAGCTTAAAATATATTAGTAGTCACTATCAGTGCACAGTATATAGTGATCTACTGGTCATAATGTAAGGAGAATGTTATTACAAAGTAATGCTAAACACTTGAATAAGATAGAAGAGATTACCTCTTTAATGAGAGGCTGAGATCAGATTATCTACTTGCGGTAAGTCATTCTTCAAGCATCAATTTTCTAGAAGTGGCGAAAGATCACTTTCAAGACATTTTTTATAGACATCATTATGTTACTAAATAGACATGAGGTTTCAAAGTAAGATAATGATCCACAATTTGCCAAATACTGTCATTGCACGAAATCTACCATCTAATCAACAAACATTTGCCACTTAGAGGGAACAAACTGAAGTTGGCTCCTTCTGCTTAAATTGCAAATACTTGTACAACTATCCATCCATAGATTTCTTTTGTGAGATAAATATTTGTATATATTAACTCAAGCATATTCTGTATTATAGATGAAGGAAAAAGGTACTGCAAGACGAGTTTAGTCATTGTCAACTACAAAATCACTCTTGATTCAACAGAGATGCAAATGCTATGAAAAATATGGATCAGATGATTCTCAACTTTAGAATCGTCTTGTTGTGTTAGATACCAAAAAACTTCTCTTTTCTCGGACAAATTTGCAAAAGACTCGTGCTTATTTGCTAGTTCCATCAGAATCTTAATCCACTTGAAGGAGGCGCGCAGCTTCTGCCCTTTCTCAACCATCTGGATGAAACATCTTTCAGCCTCATCTAACTTCCCTGCATCGCATAGCAAATCAAACAACACATCTGAAACCAGTGTAAATGATCCAAACCCTTTCTGCACCATGTCATTCCAAAGCTCGAGGGCCATCTCAACCTTCTCCTGGTGACGAAACACTGATAAGAAACATGCAAGACTGTGTTTTTGGCAAACACCCCTCACCCCTCATCCTCATACAGCCCCCAGGCACTCCCCAAGTCATTGGTCCAGTAGAAGATCTGGAAGAACAAATTGTAGCTCGTGGCATGAGGAGTCAATCCCCTCCCCGGCATCTCATCCATCAGCACGAATGTGTCTCCCAGTCTCCTTGCAATACAAAAGTTCCGAATAGCTGCATTGTATGCAGCAACATCCGGGTAGCAACTGCACTCTCTCATATCCTTTAAAACAGCTCTGGCCTTATCAGGTTGTGCAATCAGTCCCAACCCACTGATCAAACTAGTATAGGTAAACACGTCCGGGCTCCTGTTCATGCATTTTGTCAATCACCTTATATGCCTTGTCAATCTTGTGATTCTTGCAGATAACATCCACCAAACAGTTGTAACTCACCAAGTCCGGCATCATGCCCAGTCCTCCATCTCCTTAAAGAACTCTTCAGCCTCTGAGACCGACTTCCAACCGGACAACAGGATATTAAACGTCTGGAGGTTCAGCTTAAACTCGTGCTTCAAGCTACGGTACACGTTTCTAGCATCGCCCATGCTTTTCTCCTAGCAGAGGGTTCTCAGCAGAGCGTTGAAGCAGTTGGTATCGAAGTCTTGGCAGAGCCTTCGGAACTTGTGGAAGCTCTCGAGACCGTCATCCGGAGGAGGAGACCTTGATGCGGCCGAGGACGATCATAAGGGTGCGCGTGCTGAACCGCACTCTCTTGAGCACGCCCGCAGGGGGTTGCCGTGGCTGAACCGCAGTCTCTTGAGCACGCCGTCGATAAGGTCGTTGGAGAGGAAGATGGTGGAGTCCCCGAGGATTGCCGCATGGCTTCTTTGGAGGAGGCGGCGGCGAATGATGCGGAAGACGGCATCAATGCTGCGTTTGAGGTCGTCTGAATCAGCATCGGCATCGGTTGTTGCTGCAGTTTGGGTTGCCAAGGAGAGGTTTTGCAGGCGATTTGTGCTGTGGAATGGAAATCAAACGAGAAACCGCTTTTGTTGTGTCCAAGGGTTTTTGCCCTGTTTCTCCTGCGTTACCGAGTGGACTAATGGAGTTGCAAGCATTTTGATTTTTTTTAAAAATTTTAAATGATGAATTTATTTTCGTAGTATTTAAAAAAGACGTCAATCGACGCTAATGATTATGTAATCATAATTTAAAATTTTTAAATACAATCAAATCTAATTATTTTAATATTTGTTCGAAATGCACGTTTAACTGTCGGACAGTTTTTTTCAAAAAAAATTGCATATAGACATTTCTTCTATATTAAAATCCTCCTTAATGTTTGGCTTTTCCAAATATTATTCATGGAATGGAATAAGGTTGATAATGTTAAAAAAATATTAATTTCTTGAAACTTGAACCGATTATTAATCGATTCTTATAGAAAAATTATTCTCAGTTCTAAATGTCATCATTTCGAGAGGCAAAAGTATTTTTGGGTCAAAATTTTAACTTTAAATCTTAAAATACTAATTAAAATTACTTATTCACTAAATTAACTAAATAATAATGTTATTTTTTTATATTTATTTTATTTATTGACTATGACTACTAGTATATATATATATTATATATTAAAAAATTCGAAAAGATCGAATCCATTCAACTAGCGCTTTAATCACAATTCATAATTAAATTTTATTCTGTAACTGACCCAGCCCAAAAATAGAAGGGACTCCAATGTACATATTTATATTCTTTTCGCAATTTATATGCCTAAATACATATGACAAAAAAATTGAGGGTGGCAAGGTCCCCAAACCAATCTGATTTTGCCCCTCATTTTGTCGCAATTAATCTCTTTCAATCTTCCAATCCAGTTTAAGATTAAAATCTTCATGATAAATCCTTCATAAAATTTTGTGATTTTAACTAAGAATGTTCTTAATGTCACTCCAAATCTCTTATTGCAGTTGTATCCTCCATTAAAAATGAAGCATAAGTAAGATTAATCCTCGATCTAATAAAGGGTGAACCATAACTTATTTTTTTCATTAACTTTTGACAACTTATGCTTCTGATTTACTTCATTTCCTCTAACCATAGCTTTATTTCAACAGGAAGTCAAGAAACACCAATTACTGCATAAAGCACCTTGAGAATTACATAGCATCATGTAGTCTAAATGGAATTCAAACCATAACCTCAATATAAATAAATTTCTGATAAAAAATATATGAGAAAATAAATAAAAGTTATGTATTCTTCATCTTACGAATCCAGGAAGATCTATCTAAGCTCTCAATCCGATCAAAAATACACTGTAGTATATATGAAAGCACCCAATGAAACAAACTTCATGTTTAATGAAAAATTAATTTCACATAAATTATAATTTTTTAGTCAAGAATAAAAATAATATAAATGCAATTCCTTCATAATATTTGTATGAACATAGCTAAATTACTTGAAAACATTTGAGTTGAACATATGTATAATTTTCTGGAGCTAGAGTGCTAGATAAAGATTGATTGATAGTTTGATACGATTTTAATCATCGTGATTTTTCCTATAATATCTCAAGCTGGGCGAAGTGTAGAGGCAGAGTTAATGAGGAGAATGATGAATAAATGCGAGGCTCGAGATGAAACTTAGTTATCTGTGTGCATTTTAATATAGATGGAGGGTAAAAATATTTTAATTGGAGTGGCACTAAGGTCACTCTTTAACTAATATTGATCCTAATAAACTTAATTGTGACTACAACTTTGTAATATAAAAAAAAATACAAGCATATATGTTTTAGTTGAATCAATCAAAGTTTGAGTACTAAGCTCCAAAGTAGAGCGTGTATAAAGTAGCGATTATGATATTGATCCAAAATTTAAGGTGTATTTTGTTTTTATTTATATGTTTCTAATGTGAAAATTCGATCACTGAACAAGAAAATTCATAGAATATTTGTTTCTTAGAAATTAAAAACACCCATTTTTTCCAATTTATTATGAAAAGAGATTAAGAGGACAAACTCCTTTTATGATAAAAAGAATTTCATGCTCGTTAAAATATTTAAGAAAAGAAAATTTGATCAATCTCAAGATGCATTTCATGGTCCATACCATTAGTTGGCTCATATCAAACTTTGCTTTGAATCGAGCCTAATATCCACAATGTTGGGTCCAAAACTCCAACATGAGCTTATGGAGCTTTTAATACCTTTATACATAAAGAAGTCTCCTTATGGCCTCATTGTGGTTGATATATTTTGTGCCATAATCCAGTTTCTCTTTGCTATCGTTAGAACATCAGAGTCATTGAATGAAGGAGAAAATAAGAAAAAAGAATCGGATTATCACGTGAAATGTGACACTCGAACAGGAACAAACATTTTGAATTTGAGGGCTAACAAATTCACATGATTGATAAGGAGACAAGTTCATGTTGGCCAATATTTAGCATTTGCATGAAATTAATTTCCATGTTCAGAATATTCTTTTCTTTTCTGCAACTAATGATATTCCTACTCAAAGGATTAAGCATTAAAAAAATTAAATTTTATAGCAATGACATTTTTAAATTTTAATCTTATGACTTCTTTTATTGAGTTTAATTCGATGATTAGTTGACCTAACTGGATATTGGTTTTTTCTATGTTGATCTACAAATAAATTAGGTGTAGCTTGTTTGATCGTCCTATCAGCATGTCTGCAGATGAGTCGTCACACAAGCAATGACTCAGTCATTAAACTAACTATTGTAACCATTGCGTCAACTCAGCTCCACTCCTCCACTAAATATGCCATACTCAGTGCATCATTTGTAACCATATTTTGAATTGATAACACTGTGATGTACTTGTATATAAACACCACCTATCATTCAATAAAGAGTGTGGACATTTACTCACGTACATGGTATCAAAGCCAACTAGCCATGGCTTCCTCCCCTTCTGCCTCCTCCCCTTCTGCCACTTCTCTTTTCACCCCTCCAGAAACCAACGTCTCCCTGCAACCTCCTTCCTCAAACCAGATTCATCATTTTCTATCCCTTAAGTTATCAACAACAAACCATCTCCTTTGGATCACACAATTTAAACCACTCCTAAAGTGCTTCGGATTGGAAAAATACGTTGATGGCTCTACTCTCAGTCCTCCAACTCATCTGCCTTCCACCACACCCAACAATCTCGGCCCTCTCAATCCAGCGTTTATTGATTGGCAGAAGAAAGACCAATTACTCCTTAGCTGGATTTTATCATCCCTTTCTGAAGAAGTTCTACCTGCAGCAGTTGGCCTCTCAACATCTTATGAAGTCTGGACTGCACTTCATCAGCCTATGGCGCACCATCCCAAGCTCGTATCCTTCAACTTCAAATGCAGATTCACAATCTAAGACGAGGTGACTCTTCTATAGCCTCCTACCTTCGTCAAGTGAAGTACATTGCAGAGTAATTATCAGTTGTCGGTCATCCACTCTCTTCGTCGGCACTAAACGCTATCGTCTTCAACAATCTCGGCAATGAATACAATGATATCATTGCATCTTTGACGACCAAACTTCAGCCATTGTCCTTCCCCGAGCTACAGAGCACTCTCATCGGACATGAAATTCGTCTTCAAACTCAGAGGCAGTTTCTGGACATCAACCCTCCTCAAGCAAACTACACCAACACACAAGCAGCTCATGATTTTCGCTTCATGTCTCGTGGTCGTGGTCGTGGCCCACACCACGGATGAGGACGCTTCAATAATAGACGCCGTGATCCTTGTCCCATTTGTGCTGGACAAGGCCACAGTCCTTATCAGTGCCGCCTGAGGAACCCTGCTTTTTATGACAATCCTGCTCAAGCCAACAACACGTACAACAATGTTCCAGCATCTACATCTCCATCGTTGTCATCGCTAAGTCACTACAATGAATGGTTCCCGGACACCGGAGCAACTCACCATGCAACACCGGATCTCCAACAACTTCATCATGCAGAGCAGTACACTGGACCTGACCAGCTGCATGTGGGAGATGGCTCTGCACTTCCAATTCATCTCACAGGTAACACCAAGCTTGACAATCCCCATTGTCTGTTACATCTCAGAAATATCCTACATGTCCCTGCTTTGTCGAAACCTCTACTTTCTGTAAAACAATTTTCAGCTGACAATTCATGTTTCTTTGAATTTCATTTGTCTTGCTTTGTCATGATCAGGCAACACATCAACCCCTCCTCAGCGGCAGAATTAAAGATGGTCTTTACCACCTTCCTCCAGCACCAGCTTTCGCCTTCCTCAGTCGCAAAATGTCGCTTCCCCACTGGCATGCTCGACTTGGTCATGCTCATTATTGTATTGTTCAGCATCTTCTGCATCAGCATAAGTTACTTGTAACAAAGCAGTCTTCTCCAAATAAATGTCATGCATGTAATAAAGCAGTCTTCTCCAAATAAATGTCCTGCCTGCACCAAAATACATGTCCATCACCAAAATATTTTAAATTTAAGAAGGTTATAGCTGGATGTATGATTTAGAGTGACATCGATCTCATTAACATGGAAGAAAAAAAAAGATAAACGAGATCCGAATATAAAAATCAAATTTGAGGCTTTGTTTAAATGTTACTTATCCTTCAACTAAGATGTAACATCTGTAGAAACACATCTCATCATGTGGTAGAATATCTTCTAAAAATGTTATCACGTCTATATCATACTCTATTTAACTGGTCAAAGAAAAATGCAAAAAATATGAAATTTTAACATAAAAGTGTGAACGTTTTACATTCAACTATACCGTCTCCGAACACACTATACTATGACTATTACAATCCAAAAATAAAGACATCTAAACCAAGGACCATAATCATGTGCAAGTTACCTCCATCACCAACATCAGTCGTCAGATACATCACTAATCAGCATTGTAATGCTCCCAAATGCATACCCCACCACCTAACAGAATGTTCACTTAGAGACGCTACCAACTTACATCTTCGACTTTTCTTTTGACCAATCCACTGGTCACCACTATAAACATGTCAATACGGAAGCCAATACTTAACCTATAATCAGGATCTATGTCATGTGCAAGTCATTTCATCACGAATATCATCATGCTACTGTTATACCATAACCATCTATTCAATCTGCAGGATCAAAATGCAGAAAAGATAATCATCCCATAAGCTATGAAGCCCAATATGTAAAGATAATAATTCAATAGGGTAAAATATATATATGAAGATATAAGTAAGGAGAACACATTCTATCAGATAGTCATCTTTATAAACATTAACTTTACTATCAATTATTTTATATTTTCCTTTACTTTGCTTTACCTCTTTCTTTTAGTGGAATAAGTACATCATTATCAATCTCTTTCATATGTCATTTCAGTAAGAGTGATAAGAACATCAGTTACACCTAACTCTCATGATGTATAATATATCAATATGTTCAGGCCCATTTCATTATACAATTTTCGTTCGTCTTTGGTAGCATCTTTTAATTCAATCAATAATGAGTGATTATTAGTACATGAAGATTCCAGAGATCCGGCACCACCCTAGACCCATAAAAAAATCTCCATAAACAGTAGTCCAAAAGGGGCTCAGTGATTCCCGAAGGAACTCAATAACAATAGGGATAAATCCCTTAGTCCGTTGAGGCCTTCCTTTTCATGGATACATTCAAACACAATCATTAACATATTTTAACTCTTTTTACCTATTATGCTAAGTTCACGTGAGGGTATACTAGTCCTACCTCAATCAAACTCATTCAATCAATCAATCATTGAATCAGTCATCCCTGGACATGACCCGCATCATAAGTAACACTGCCCGTGTTGTGTACCTAGTCATGTGTTTCCTCAAAAGGACACGTCCTTTGGATAAGGTTACACGTGTTATAGGTGGAACGCAGACTGTGTTCAAGATCAACATGGATCGTTTTGTTTCTGACATTAGCTTGTCGTTTTCTTCAAGGGAAACATAGACTGTGTCCATGGTGATCTAGACCATTTTCTTTACAAGATTTATCTTATTATTTTATTTAAGAAAGACACATTTTGTTTCATGAAAATGATATGACTATTCTTTTTCTTTAATATCCCTAGGACACGGACTACATCCCTAAGGCACGCGGCCCATTTCCTGAGGGTGTGTTGGGTTCAGTCGAAACGACTTATGTCAAAGGTTGACTGATGAAAAAAAATTTGTGTGTCAAGATAAAGGTGGTACCAGGTTTTCTGGACCTGGGGGTAGCTAGACAGAAAACATGATATCAAGAAGTCTTAAAAATAAACCTAAACACACAATTCTAACCGCAAGTATATGGTTATCCTTGTAGTATTTTAGGGTTGAATCTATAGGGAAATCAAAAATTCACAATTCAATAACTCTATTCTACTACGAACCGAAATCAAGGAGAAATATCTTTTATGCAAAAATTTAGGTAAACTAGGACTAAAATCTGAAAATATAAGTGAACAAATATTTTGGTGTTTTTAGATTTTAGATAAACTGAGATGAAACCAATATGAAGCAAGATCAAATCACTCAAATAGGAAAAAACAGCTAGGACATGGGAATCATTTTTTAATCCTACTTGCTAATGAACACGTGAAGCTCAAATGGTGTCGACTTGAGACATTAAGGAATCAAACCTAGCTACTCTCGCAGTCAAGGCTTGAACCTAAATCCCTAGAAGTTTCTCACATAACTCTCTCGAATGCCATGAATAATATCTCTCCAATCTCCCCTAGATATCCATAGGAGTCTCTCGGATCCCCCACAAATACCTTAAACAAAGGGGTTAAGACTCTCAGATCATGATCCCTTGTAGATGTGATATATATAGCTACTACTCTACCTCGATGGAGAAAATCAAGTCACTCGGATCCTAACCTTCTATCATAGGCGAAATAACAAATAGCTCACGACAATCATATCCAAACGTGCAAAACATCAAAAGTGAGAACTACAAACTATATGTTTCCAAATGGAATGGGTTGAGCCTCTCGGATCTCAACCTTCCACCAGGGATGAAACAACAAATAGCTCACGCCACTCGATTGCAATATCTGTAAAACATCAATAGCAAGAACTACAAACTATATATTCTCAAATGGAATGAGTTGGGCCTCTCGGATCCCAATCTTTATGGTATTAATAGCTTATAATTCATAGCATAAAAATCAGCACGTATACAAAGCACATAACAAAAGGAAAGATTGGAAAATCGAACAGAAACTCAAATGCATTAAAATAAGTTCATACAACAAGTAGATATTCTCAAATTATCTCATGTCCAAGCCTAAGTGTTTAGCCTCTAACAACCATCAAATACATCACAAATATAATAATACAAGAGTTCATCATTGGAAATAAATACAAGCAAGAATCAGCAAACATAAACCAATGATACTCTCTAAATCTCGACGTAGAAACATCCTTCTCTAGCTCTCGTTCTCTTCTTTCCTCAGCAATCGAGGTGGCTTCTCCCACCTCCTCTCATATGCGAAGCGGAACCCCTACAAAATTCTAAAATAACCATATAAAATATATCAACTCTGGATCTCTCCACAACTGGTAAAACCTTCAAACCCTCTCCAATGGTGGCTCCATCCCTTTCGGAAATGGGAACCCTTTCTCCTTCTTTTTTTCCCCTTTTATCCTCTTCCTTTTCTCAATCATTATGGCCCCATTTGGGAACCCTAACCGGAGCCAGAACCAATGGGTTCTGGCTCTGGTTCCTAGTTCCTCAAACGAGGTGACGTTTTGGGGAATCGGATAGGCTGAAACCCGGGTCACGTGACCCGGGGTTCCAGCTGCCTGTTCCTGCATTTAGCAGGAACCGACACTGCAACAGCAGCGTACGCTGTTGTTGCAGTTTTTTTATTTTTTTATTTTTTTAATTCTTTTACACGCTGCAACTTTTTATTTTTTTTTAATTTTTTTACTACTAATATTATATAATAATAGTTTTAACTAATGTTTTTACGTATACAATATTTTATTAATTTGCATGTGAAACTAAAATTATTTTTATGAAATAATTATTATTAATTCATAAGATTAATTTTCTATTATTTATTATTTATATTTTAAAATAGGTTAATAGATATTTTTTACAAAAGTTTTAAGAAATTATTAATTGATGAGAATAATTTTATATTATTTATTAATTATTTTTAATAGTCTTAATTGTTATTATTAACAA
>LTAE01003698.1:0-35992 GCA_001647135.1 Pontederia paniculata
CCTCTCCATGGCTGGCAGAGTAACTCTCGCTCAATCGGTCATTCAAGCTGTCCCTACTTACATGATGCATACTATGACAGTCCCGAAAGGAATAGTGCACGAAATGGAGAAGCTTTGTCGCTTCTTTGTTTGGGGGCATCAACCAGGAACAAAGAAAATTCACCTAATATCCTGGAACAAGATTGCACAGCCAATAGAAAGAGGAGGGTTGAGTCTACTCAGACTAGAGCACCTAAACACAAGCTTACTCGCAAAACTCGGATGGAGCCTTCTCACCAAGCCGACAGAATTATGGGTGCAAGTCCTGCGGCAGAAGTACAGCTCAAGAATCCGGACCGGATCAACGCTCTCCACCCTCCCCAGCGACTCTTGGTTCTGGAAAGGTTTGCAAAGAGCTTGGAATTGTATTGGAAGTCATATCAGATGGAGGATTGGCAGAGGAGACTCAGTGAATTTCTGGACCAGCATATGGCTACCGGAGGGAATCACTCTTGCTAACCGAGTAACCCAACCTCTCAACGTTAATCAACTACAAGCCACTGTGAGCTCAATGGTGCTGGACAACTCTGTTTGGAACTGGAGTGCCTTCCAAGAATTCCTCAGCCACCAAGACCTTATGAGGTTGGCTGCGACACCCCCGCAAATTCATGCGCAAGAGGAGGACAGACCCTACTGGCCACATGAAGCCTCAGGACAGCTTAGCGCCAAATCAGTTTATAACTGCCTACTAGCACAACAATGGGAACCTCAAGACAACATATGGAGGGTCATCAGTCGGTGAAAGGGTCCCCAACGTATCAAGAACTTTCTCTGGCTCACAGCACATGATAGTTTGCTCACAAACGAACAGAGAGCAAGGAGACACATCACAACCTCAGCAAATTGCATGCTCTGCTCATCTCAAACAGAAACAATCCTGCATGCACTCAGAGATTGCCCTCAAACAAGGCGTATATGGTCTCGCTTAGTCCCGGAAAACCTCCAACCAAACTTCTTCACAAGCTCCATACGAGATTGGCTACTCTTTAACTTGCAAGGAAGGCAACAACCACAAGATACACTCCCATGGCCAACTGTCTTCGGGACAGCCAGCTGGTTAATTTGGAAATGGAGAAATGGATCAATTTTCGACCCTGGTTTCTCGAGACCCTCCGACCCCATAGAAATGATTCTCAACTCCGCAGCCAGCTACACCCGAGCCATGGTCTGGTCGTCTACCAATCTCAGAAGCAATACAATCGAAGCATGGGCCCGACCACCTATCCCCTGGGTAAAATGTAATGTGGATGGCTCTTTCGGACACATTTCAAGTAACACACGAATAGCCGGAGTGGGGGCAATAATAAGAGACCATAATGGGAACTGGTTATGTGGACTCACAGGACAAGTGGAAGCAAACACGGCTTTTGAAGCTGAGTTGAAAAGTATCACCGCGGGGCTCGATCTATCCTGGTCTAAAGGCTTCACTAAAGTCATCCTCGAGACTGACTCTGCCAATGCAGTGAGCACTCTCTCAGGTCACACGACATGCAGCCCCAACCTAGAACACTTACTAGCTCACATACATGATAGACTTAAACGCCAATGGACTGTCTCAATAGTCCATGTTAGAAGGGAGCAAAATTCCTGTGCGGACTGGCTGGCAAAAAGGTTTATGCACACCGGGAAAAGTGTCAACGAACTTCGCTACCCACCAGTGTCTCTAGGACCTTTCTTGTTTGGCGATGCCATTGGGACCTATGTACCCACCCTCTATTTCTAATTTTTACTTGTAACCAGGCTTGAGCCTCTCTTTACAACCGAAAAAGAAAAAAAAAAGAAAATACCTGTCACCACATACTTCTGACAGCAGCGATCAAACAACAAGAAGCAGCACAAAACCATTCATAATTCTTTCTACAAGAAAAATAAGGTTTGACCTTTCCATGACAAAATGATCAATCAGGAAGTAAGAATCTCACCGCAGCATCAAATCTTTGAACGGCAGTAATAGGGAAGTATCTACCCTTCTCCAACTTCCCCTAATCAACACAAATCCACCACACACAGAAGCAATAGCTTGTAAGAAACAATTGCAACAATCTTCAATCAACTAGTTGCAGACAATTAGGGGTTTCACTACCTGGGCGGTAAATATGAGCATCCAAGTCCTTCCAGGGGACTGCGTTCCTCCGAGGGTCTCGAGGAAGCCCGTCGGCTCGGCCTTGTTCTTCTTGATCGCGGCCAGAGCGGCCAGGACTTGCTGCGCCGGAACCTTCCTCGTCTTGGCCGCTGCCTTGAGCACCTTCACGCTCTCTGCCAGACTCTACAAAAAGGCCATAGCCATTAGACATCACACCCTTATCGCTCCTCCACAATAAGGCTCGAGGATACCAACCGACGCTTCTTCTTTCTCCTGGTTCTCCTCCCCCACTGCTCCAAGCTCTGGCGTCGCCGCTGACACAGGGAGGAGCCGCCAGCGCCGGTGGCCATGACGGCTTTGGAATAGGGGAAGGAAAGGGGTGGTGGTTTTGAGGGAGAGGTGGTGCCGCTCGGTGTGGAGAACGGGAGGAGGCGGAGAGATGAACGAAGTCGCCATTCCTGTAACTGATGGAACTTTTAGTTCAACTGTTGGAGTTCTTCTTTGGCTGCCTCTTCTTGTGTTGCATCCTGTGGATGAGGAATTTTTGGAGGGACTTAAAAGGAAAAAAAAAAGAAGAGAAAGACACTAAATAACGGTCGATTGGATTGGCCATGATAATTAGTTGTGTGCCGTGCGTGTGGTTATTTTGTATCTCTGGTTGCATCCAATTTTTTGCATTATTTTAATAACTTATAGTTTTGATGCACAAAGAAATAATAGTATACATATATATAGGTTACCGGGGCATGCACAACAATTTATCATTCATTGATTTTTACATTAATGAGATTTATCTATTAAAATGAGGATCAATTTTAATTGCCACACGAAATGTATAATAAATTATTATGCATCTTCAATTTTTTATGAAATAACATTTTGAAATTATACAACTACGATTTATTCACCGACAACATATCTTTTCTAGTATCCGCTGATATCTAAAAGTTTAATCATGGTCAAATTCAAATGGCATCACCAAAATCAATCAGCCATTAGTTCAGAAAGTGTTAATTCAATATATAACAACTTAAAAGACAAAGTAACTTAAAATATCGTAATTTCTATGGACTATTTCACTTTAGTTTAGTTCAGTTAAATAGTTAATACTTTGTACCGAGCATATGTCACTTGTATCATGAAAAACGTTACACACACACACGAGAAGAGCATCTTTAGGTTGTGACTTAATATATTCTGAATTTGATTCTCATTACTAGAATTCACTGTCATATTCTTATTAACTTTTTTATTTAACTTTATATTAAGTCCATGAACTAATAAGAAAATTATAAATGATTTTCTCTAATATCTTCTCATCTTATAAACTTTTTTTTAGTTCATCCCAATTTATCACTCAGATCCATCCAAAAATTTGTTAACTTGACTTTTATAATTATGGAAGATAATTATTTATTAATATAATAAGAATACTAAAAAAGTAACAAAACAAGGAAGTAAGAGTAACAATGATGTTTAATAGTTGTTCTTTTAATAATTAAGAAATGTTGTACTCCTGTTGTTATTTTCTTTATTATATGTTTTATAAAATTTCTTTTTTAAAAATAAATTAAAATCAATATTTAATATTAATTTAAAAATAATATTTATAAATTTATGATTTAAAAATATATATGAAAAGGTTTAGGAGGTACAACAGAAGTAACCTAAAAATTCGTCATTAATTATTTCTCGAAAACTATTACAAGAAGGAAAGCACATCAAAACCCTAGCCCATGGGCTTTTAAGTTCGTGTTCTTGCCCATGTACTTGTAAGTACCTCTCAATGTTTCATCAGTTCTTAATTTTCTACGTCGGTCCAACTTCGCAACTCCTGATCTAATGGATGGTTGAATTGATCAAATATCTCTACATTAATTTATTTTACAAATATAAATAATATTTTCAGGATACCAATTTACACTGTTTTACAAAGGCAAATTGCATAAAAAAAATCTAACTTTCATAAATTTTTATTTCCATTTAAAAATAATGAATTTTCAAATTTGTTACAAATCTAATTTTTGTTATCGTTTCGTTGGAACATATGACTCAGTGATTGCAATTCACAAATTTTAGGTATAAAATAAATTTCGATTGATTTTAGCAATGTATACATGAAATAAAAAAATAATATTTTGCTTTTTTATAAAAGAAATTATGATATGACATTGCTTATCTATGTGATAATTGTTGATATGATATTTAACAACTAACTTTGATAAAAAAAATATTATGTAGATTTTCATTAAAATAAAAAATTAGATTCCAAATTTCAAATATTTAACATAATTTAGCACAAAGTCCACGCTCCGAATAACAAAAGGCGTCTTACACTCACCTCGCACTGAACCCAGAGCTCTCTCCAGCATTCGCTACTTCCGTTCCCACATCGATTCTTGTGCGACCAATACATCCGTCCGTTCAATCCCAACATCGAACTCGTCATGCTCTTCCGCACAAAAATACTCTATGCGGTTACATCGATAAGAAAAAGATGCCTTCTTCGTTTCTCCGCTTTTTATCGCCTCCTCTCGTTAAAAAAAAAACTCCAACGCCCGTCGGAGACTCCAAACCCTAACCTCAGATTCGAACCCGATCACTCGCTAGGCATTGGATCCGACCATGGCGTCCCGCCGGGTCCTCTCCTCCCTCCTCCGCTCTGCCTCCCGCCGATCTCCGGCGGCGAGGCCCGCCATTCCCAGGACCCCGATCAGCTCCTCGCCCCGCGCGTCTCCGACTGGGTACCTCCTCTCCCGCGCCGTAGACTACGCCACATCTGCCGCGGCTCCGGCGCCTCCGTCCCCAGCCCAGCCACCCAAAGTCGCCCCTGGCTCCAAGGGCAAGATCACCGACGAGTTCACCGGCGCTGGAGCCGTCGGGCAGGTATGCCAAGTCATCGGTGCTGTCGTTGACGTCAGGTTCGACGAGGGTTTGCCGCCGATCCTGACGGCGCTGGAGGTGTTGGACCATTCGATCCGATTGGTGCTGGAGGTCGCCCAGCATTTGGGGGAGAACATGGTGCGGACCATCGCCATGGACGGGACTGAAGGGCTCGTCCGTGGCCAGAGGGTTTTGAATACTGGTTCTCCTATTACTGTAAGTATCTTTGACATACTACTTCCCCGATTTTAGTCAAAATATATAATTTTTATCGTTGTCTTGTAGTTGCACTTGTCAGATCTGTTATCTTCTATTGCGATGCGATGTGAAAATAGCAGTAGTACTATTTTTGGACGCCAGATATGGCTTTTGTTTATCACGATTGGCGGTCGAATGTTAGAATCATATTGGGATACTTTTTTAAGAGTTCGTGGGCAATTACTTGGAAAGAATGAATATAAAGTTTTTCAATCTCCTTTCTTCCTATTAAGATTCCGAGTTTGCTCTCCTTTGGCTTTGTTCTTTCAGTTTTAGTGCTGTTTTATTTAATGACGTTAGGATGCATATAGTAATGCTCGTCCTTTACGCTAGTAATTGAGACCAAGATGGCCTGATGGCATAACAATGCTGACATCATTAAATTTGTAAGGAGTAGATTTTTTTCCCATAAAAATTTGGGACAGTTTAATAGTAGTTGAAGCTTGCCTCATGTTCTTTGACCTTGTTTCAGGTACCCGTGGGCAGAGCTACTCTTGGAAGGATCATTAATGTTATTGGAGAGCCTATTGATGAGAGAGGAGATATAAGTAACTTTACTTGCATTGTTATGTTGTGATTATGATACTAATCCATGCAGTTTTAATATTATTGATATTTTCACTTGGTTTGATTCACATTCTTCAATCTCTACAGAAACCAACCACTTCCTTCCAATCCATCGTGAAGCCCCCGCTTTTGTTGAACAAGCAACAGAGCAACAAATTCTTGTTACTGGTATCAAGGTAATTGCGCATGGAATTTGTTGCTTGTTCTCAGTTTAGCAATTTCTCAGTAGTTATTTTGTTTAAGTTTGTGTGTGAGCTGAGCATTGAGTCTTTATATATGATTTCCCTTTTAGTCAGGTAGTGCCATTAACTCGTAAAATCTCTTTTATATAATTTTCATAGTTTTTCTCTTTGCTTTCAGGTTGTTGATCTCCTTGCGCCATACCAAAGAGGTGGTAAGATTGGACTCTTTGGTGGAGCTGGTGTTGGCAAAACTGTGCTTATCATGGAACTGATCAACAATGTTGCAAAGGCTCATGGTTAGTAGTTCTGTATACCCACTCTTCTTTTCTTATTCCAAGCTGTGGATATTTGAAGCGATGGGCCTGTTTTCAGTCGGGGAAGGACTCAATGCAAATTTAAATCCTATGTCTTCGGTTGTTCTTTTGTGAATCTTTACATTATACTTTCTTATTTCAGGTGGTTTTTCTGTCTTTGCTGGTGTTGGGGAGCGTACTCGTGAAGGCAATGACTTGTACAAAGAAATGATAGAGAGTGGTGTTATTAAGCTTGGAGATAAGCAGGTCTGACATCATACTGTCTTTTTTTCTTAACTTTCCTTGGTTATCATTTCTGCTGGATTCACTTTCCTTGGTCTTGTCATGATACAAAGCTTTTATGTTCCAGTCTGAGAGCAAGTGTGCACTTGTCTATGGTCAAATGAACGAGCCCCCTGGTGCCCGTGCTCGTGTTGGTTTGACAGGATTGACAGTGGCTGAGCATTTCCGTGATGCTGAAGGACAAGATGTGCTTCTCTTCATTGATAACATTTTCCGTTTCACTCAAGTAAGTGTTCTAAGGTCAAAAGTTGTTTCATTAGTTTATGTAAAGTAATTTCAAAACCTATTGCATTGACCTTTGTATTGTTGTAGGCAAACTCTGAAGTGTCTGCCTTGCTTGGACGTATCCCATCTGCTGTCGGTTATCAACCAACATTAGCCACTGATCTTGGAGGACTTCAAGAACGTATCACAACCACAAAGAAAGGATCCATTACATCTGTACAAGCTATTTATGTTCCTGCTGATGACTTGACAGATCCTGCCCCTGCTACTACTTTTGCCCATCTTGATGCTACAACTGTGTTGTCAAGACAGGTATCTACATGTTGTTCCTTACCTTCCTGCATTTTCAAGTTTTTATTATCTCTATTATCTTTCTAACTTGGATGTTTGTTCTTCAGATTTCTGAACTTGGTATTTATCCTGCTGTTGATCCTCTTGATTCTACGTCAAGGATGCTTTCTCCGCATGTGTTAGGTGAAGATCACTACAACACTGCTCGTGGTGTTCAAAAAGTTCTTCAGAACTATAAAAATCTCCAAGATATTATTGCCATTTTGGGAATGGACGAGCTCAGTGAAGATGACAAGTTGACTGTTGCTCGAGCTCGTAAGATTCAGCGATTCTTGAGCCAACCTTTCCATGTTGCTGAAGTATTCACTGGTGCACCTGGAAAGTATGTGGAACTGAAGGAGAGCATCAACAGTTTCCAGGTGAGGATGTTTGATAATTTGCTTTTATATCCCTATTGTTTTCTATACCTTTCATGAAGCTTTAGGTATTCCTGCTGACAAATTTGTTTAGATATACAATGTTTTGTTTTTTATTTTTAAATTTTTGCATTGCTAGTTGAAATAGCTAGCACTCGATAGAAACTAAACTAGTTTCTATAGCTTCTATATCAGAGTTGGTTACATATGCTAATAAGAGTTGGCTCAAATGATAGTGAGGTCTCAGCCCCAGTATTGAGAGACGAGGATACTAGTAGTCCTAAGCTTGAGCCTTCGTGCCAATACTTTCTTATGAGAGGCTCTTTATCCCCACGGATTGACTTAGTTAGATGTTAGTAGTCTTGAATAACGGTCGGCCCTCTCTGGCAATTGGTTCACCGAAGAAAAAAGAAAGAGTTGGTTACTTATCTTTAACAGATAACTTATTGATAGATGTTCATGGTGCTTGACTAATGATCAATAGCTATTCATACATCTATTATCCCAAGATTATTGTCCTAATAAATAAATACTGATATATCATGTAATTATATTTCATTACTTGTGATACATATTTGTCTGACTGTAACCTTTCCCTGAGGTTTAATGGATTGGTTGACACCCACAACTTTTAGTTTTGTAAGCTATATTTATGCAATCTTATCTTTATTTAGATAACTTTGTGTCGGACCTTAATACATTTTGGAATGCCTTCCAATATGTTTTACTTGAAAATCTTGGCAATATCCTTGTTGGATTATGTGTTACGGGATATGTTGTACTGGAAAATCCTTGTTAATATCCTTGTGGGATTATGCCTTTTAAGATGTTATCTAGCTGGGACTGTTTACATCTGCTCTAAATGGCTCTGTTCATAATCTTTTTAGGGTGTTTTGGATGGAAAATACGACGACCTTCCGGAGCAGTCATTCTACATGGTTGGAGGTATCGAAGAAGTTATTGCCAAGGCTGAGAAAATTGCAAAGGAATCTGCCGCCTGAGAGGGTTATTCATTTATTCGAGAATAATTTGAGAGGCGCAGTTGATATTTGTTATCTGCACCGGAACAAAAATACATCTTGTTTAGGACAACAGTGCTTGTTTCAACTGTGGTGTCAATATTTGTCGAGATTTCATGAGCTCCCGTTTAGGAAACAGCAAGTGCCTGCCTTGCAGGTTCCGTTTTTTGCAGAATAAGCAATGCGGACATCTGTTAACTTTTAAGTATTTCAAACTTTGACGCTTCTTGTACCCTACCTTTTGTGAAAGTTTTTTTTCTTTATGACCTTAGGAAGCTTTTGTCGTTTCTGGTTTGGTTTACATCTACAATTGCTTCACCTGTCTCTCTTGAGACTAATGCTCTCAGTAACTACCTTGTGTGTCAAATAGTCGTATAAATTCTTCCTCGTTATCTTATTCTTGGGTCGATACCTTGCAGAGACATTTGCATGATTGATTTTGTCAAAGATTTTTTTTAAATCATGAACAAAGCTGAGATATTCATCGTTATCAATTGTCTAGTAGGTGTAGTTGATAGAACACGTAACGCTGTTCGTTTGCAAAATGCATATTCTTTTGGGAAGAGAAAACTGCGCGAGTTTGTTACTGCACCTTTTTTTTTCTGTATGCATTTGTAAGTTAATTGATTGTAATTAATAAATAATCTTCATTTTGCAAGTTAAATGTAACGAGCTTCCAATGTCCTCTTTCAAAGAGTCATCTCGTTTCCCCCAGCAGCTCCTTTATCCATTTGTACATCTTATTTTTTTTACCAGACCTTGAATGAGACATTTGGACCAGTCCGAAATCAAATAACGCAAAAGGAAAAAAAATAGCATATCCCAAAATGAGAACCACAAGGAAATGACTCGGAAATTATCCTCTTTTTATTACAGCCCACCCATATTCAAACTTTCGACCAATAGCCAAAGATCAAATTGATAATCCTAAATATGATTGTTAAGATAGTAATTTTGGTCGTAAGATCACATGATCGATCATATTAAGATTGATTATCTCGATTTTAGTTAAAGTATCGAATTCGTAAGATCAATATGATTAAAATTGTACGATCAATAAGATCCTATCGATTATACTATATTAATTTAAATATTTTTTTTTCTTTTTTTCATACTTTATTTTAAAGAAATAGATGTTAAAACAATAACATATTATATTGTATTTTTATGTTTTATTTTTTTAAATATAAAAAAGTGGAAAAATAATAAATGATATATATATGATGCATATTAATGTGCATACACAAATTGTGTATGCATCGTACATACACACTCTGAACCTTTGGATTAGTATCATTTCCAATCTGATAGTCCAAAATATAAATAATTTGTATCATTGAATTAAAATAATACTGATCCAAAGGTTCAGAATATTTATATATACAATTATAGGCGCAGTCAACTTCTACTTATATTATATATAAATATGTTAGTATGGAACTGTCAAACTAATAAATTTATAAAAAAAATATGAATGGGAGTGAGTTTCTATAATTTAAGACGTTACACATTACTTATATCATATATATTTATATATAATATAAATTATAGTATAATATATTAAGATTCTATCTATAGAACTTTATTTTTAAGCAACAACAAATTAATAACAATTAAAAAAATCTTAAAATATATTCAACAAACTACTTTAATATATATTTATTTTAAAAATAGTTTTTTTATTTATAAATAAAATTTTATGACTTTCGATTTAATAATCTTCGATCCTATTATCCTTCCTCTCTCGACAACAATCAAATTTTGGGCAATTAGTAGGATGTCGACACTGGAAATTAATCAATTATCCAATTTTTGCCAATACCAAAAGAGGAAAAAAAAAACTCGAATTCTCTTCTGTTCGACTCAACACGACGTCCACGTAAGTTGCCGTCTCGGCGCAGCCTAAGCCGTCCGTACCAACACCTCACCCCCCTACGATTCCGCCTTGGCGGCGACGACCGAACGGTTCGAACTCCGTAAACTTTTCCACCTTTATAAGCAGAAATTATAAAAGGCGAGATGAGATGGCCGCGGTCACTCTCGCCCTCGCTCACCCGTCCCCTTCCCGTCCTCCGCCGCCGCCCCATGTCTCCCGGCGTCCTCCGCCACCTCCTCCCCCGACTCCGCCACTGCCGCCCCATCTCCGCTGCGGTCGCCGCCGCTGTCCGCCAGGACGCCGCCACCTGGACCGCCGCACCCCTCTCCCTCGTCGCCCCGGCCTCCGCCGACGCCTCCCTCTTCCACGTCGCTGTCGACCTCTCCGATTCCCCCGACCTCGCCGCCGGCCACACCGTTCCGGGCCAGTACCTCCAGCTCCGGATCCCCGGGTCTGAGAAGCCGGTCTTCCTCGCCATCGCGTCGCCACCGACCTTCGCCGCCTCGAGGGGGGAGTTCCAGTTCCTCGTGAAGCGAGTGCCCGGCTCCACGGCGGAACGTCTCTGCGGGCTCGGGAGGGGGGACGTGGTGGAACTCAGCGGCGTCATGGGGAGGGGCTTCGAGGTGGAGCGGATCTCGCCGCCCAATGCCTTCCCCACCGTCCTCATCTTCGCCACCGGATCCGGGATCAGGTAACCGCTGTTTGTGATCGACACCCTTTTGTTCTGATTCGTCCAAATTTGTTAATTGAGGAATTTCAATAAATTTAAGAGCTTCCACTTCTCGTAACATTAGAGCTTGTTGTGGCGTTAGCAAAAAATAATGCTTCTTTGTGGAATAGAAAGAAAAAGGATGAAGTTTTCGCCTCATGAATACTGATTAAATCCTCGATCAACCTCATCTTGAAGTCTTTCTGTGATGATCTGAAGTCTATAATGAGAATTGGCTCTAGTGCTTGGTTATCAATCTCTAGTTCCAATGATCTTCAGACACAGCAATACAAGAATGTGCACCTTCAAGTCTTAAACCACAAACCTTCCATCATTTCAGTAGCTGCCATGATCAATGGTTTTCCCCATGTGAAAAGAGCACAACCATGGTCTAAGTACTAATGAATTCGAGAAAAATAGTTCAGACCACCAGAATATGTCCTCTTCTACATGTCCTTGAGAATTTGATTGGATGTAAAATCAGATTATGGAGAAGGGAATTGGAGATGGCATGGAGGTGCTTGATCTCCAACCTTATTTCTAGACTTATGTGCCATCCTCTTGAAGGGAGTTCATACTATGGAGTCTGGGAGGTTGTGATTGTGTTCATGGAGTTGGGGGATGAATTTGATTGGATGTAAAATCAGATTATGGAGAAGGGAATTGGAGATGGTATGGAGGTCCTTGATCTCCAACCTTATTGCTGACTTCTGTGCCATCCTCTTGAAGAGAGTGCATAATGTGGAGTCTGAGTCTGAGGGTCATCTTCTTGCACAAGAACAGTGAAGATGAGGGTCCCTGGAGAGCGGAGCAGTCAGAGAACAGAAACAGCAGCAGGAAGGGGAGGTGGAGGGAGACATCTTTGTTTGTTTAGTACAAACTATGTTTTTCCTCTCTTCTTTTTTTTCATGAGAACCTGGCAGTTGTTTACCTTATAAACAATATCAATGCTTTATTACCACCCAAAAAATGACATTTTTATCCATTGTGGTTCTTCTTTCTGATAATTGGAGATTTAACTTTCAGTGTTTGCTCATTCTCTTTTTCTTTTTCTTTTTCTTTTTCTTTTTTTGCATGGCTGTACCATATAATCCATTCCTCCAATAAAGTTACAATAAAATCAAGATATGAAATTATGACAGATATATTTGATAACTGTGATATCTAAATTTGTACTCTTCTCTGACAATAACTTTTTATCCTTGTCATTTCACGACAGTCCAATCCGTTCCCTGATTGAATCAGGTTTTCATGCAAATGAGAGATCAGATGTGAGGCTCTATTATGGGGCAAGAAGCCTTCAGAGAATGGCATATCAGGTGCACAAATTTCATTATCTATTGAACAGTATAATTATCATGTTCCTGATGATGGAATCAGTTCTCTAAATAAGTGTTGCTTTGTTTTACAGGATAGATTCAAGGATTGGGAGTACAGTGGTGTTAAATTAATACCTGTGCTATCGCAGCCTGATGATAGATGGGAAGGGGAAAGAGGTTATGTGCAGGTATATTGACATACATCTTATTTTTTCCAAGGGCACTGTGGTTCCCAGGTACTCATTGGGCTATTCTCAAATGGTTTGCAGACTTCTTTTTCAAGGGCCAAGCAGATTGTAGACCCGTTGACGACTGGAGCTGTGCTTTGTGGGCACAGACTGATGACTGATGTATGTCTTAGTGATAGTTGCCTTCATTTATTCGTTGCCTTGCGTATTATTCCAATTGAAAGAAAAATTGAGTTATTTGTATGTTAGCTACGATGTGAAACTGTTTACCGTTAGCTTGTTGACTTAGTCTGCGTTTCATTATCTCAAATTGATATATCTCCCTTTTATAAGTATCCATCACCAGTAATCAAGATCTATGGTTTCTGTTTCATCTCTGTTCATGTGATTTTGACATCCATAGTTTGTGTTTGGAGTTCCTAGTAGTAAATGATAAATGAAGAATTCTTACATTTATCAGTTAACGCTAACATTTGTTTAGAGAATGACATGATACTAATATAAAACCACTCTATGACATCTGTAACTCCGATGTAACTTGTATTATGTAGGATCCTAGATTACGAGTTAAAATCAGTGGCGAGCATATGAAGCACTTTGAAAATAACCAGACTGATTCCCTGTCCATTGTCTATATCAAACACCTTTAACTACTGAGCATAATTAGCAATATTGATTCAGAATAAGGACAAAAAACAACATGAGGTAAAATGGATATCTGTACAAACACCTTATTTTCGTCCAATTGTATTTTTCATCAATTTATGCACAAAATGTATTAAGCTGGAGTTAGCATTCCTTTTTTCTATTTGCTCACCAGGGTGATGCGTCTTCCTTTCTTGACAGGATGTTACATCTGAACTTGTGGCCAACGGTGTATCGAAAGAAAAGATATTGAAAAATTTCTAACTGTCTCTGGAGTTTTACGCGGAAAAGATTTCTGCTTCGCATGCAGTTTTGTTGTGGCATTTTTGACTGAATCTATATAATTCTTTCGATCTCAATCACGAGATCTATCATTGAGCTTTGCTTGAAAACAAAATCCAATAATATCAAAGCTTAAAAGCTAGGTATGCTTTAATTTACCGGAGTTTACTTGTATAATACGTGTAAAATGTGAGAGACAATGTGTTAAGAATGTCAGTTTTTTTGTGACCATTGCAAGACTGTCCACCAGTCTTTTGGATACTCTCTCTCTCTCTCTCTCTCTCTCTCTCTCTCTCTCTCTCTCTCTCTCTCAAATCTCAATCGTTAGGGTAACGAGCTTCTTTGTGTTCTCATTCCTGCCTCTCTCTCTCTCAAATCTCAATCGTTAGGGTAACGAGCTTCTTTGTGTTCTCATTCCTGCCTATTTTATCATTCTCTCAATATTTACTGCATTTTGAATCTTCGATGGTTTTATTAACTGGTCAAAATAAATTACGTATGGGAAAGTTAAATCATAAAAATGTAAGGTATTATAAAAACAAGTTATAAATTGTGTTTTTAAAATTAGAAAAAACTATACATTTTCATCATATTTAGAAAAGTCTGCTGAAGAATAAAGAAATTGTTCTCATTTTTTTTCTTTTTGCAAGAAAGACCGAGACCAAGTGTAGCCTGAAAAAAATGGATCTTTTGTGGCATGAGAAAGAAAAGAAGAATGGCTCGTTATTACTAATATTTTACGTAAATTTACTCTTCTTTGTTTACTAAATCAAAATTAAGTTATCAAATAAGACTATACTAATTAACTTTTGTCAATTATGATTCATTTTCCTAGGACCTGATTTGCTACGCAAGCCTAATAATAATAAATATAAGGTTATGATTAGGATTTAACAAGCGCGTCATCCATCTTTCATATTACACGTGTGGCAAACGATCTTACACATTTTCTCTTCATCCTTGCCAACATTTTTTAGAAGATCGCTGATAATATCTTAAAATATTTTTATAACATAATAAATCACACAAAATAATGTATATATTATGGAAGTTAATAATATTCAAAAGTTCTTAATGGTTAAAAAATAATAAATACAATTACTGTTGATAATTTAAAGGGAGCGCGATTTGTGCAGCCCAACTTTTGAGCAGTAGGATACAGCCCCAATTTTCTTTCGTTGGATACGGATATCTCCTCTCTACCCTTGCTTCTGTGACTAGCTGAAGTGTAATACCCCAAGTTAGTGGCCCAACCCCAAACACACGGCAGTCTACCATTTGACCCCCAAACTCACTAACTCACTCAGTAGCACTATAAAATCTCACTTTACCACTCATATTCTCTCTCCTTCGAACAATCCACTCCAAATAAGGGTGATAATGGGTCGAGTTGAATCGAATTTGAGGTAAAATTTTACTCGACCTAAAAATAATAATATCGGATCGGGTTGGATCGGATTAAGATAAAAAAAAGTTAAAATCTAATCCAACTCAACCCGAAATATTTCGAATTGGATCGAATCGGATCATCGAGTTGAACCATTAAATTCTTTTACTTCGATTTTTTTATATGTCTTATGAACAAAAAATATTTTAAAATATAATAAATAAAAATATCAATAACAATAAATGAAATTAGTAATAAAAAAATAAAATTATTAAAATATAAGTAATTTTAGCATTATGTAATATGTTTTATTATATTAATATTATAATTTTAGGTCATTCGGGTCGAGTTTTGAGTATCGGGTAATTAAACATTCAACACGTTACCTAAATCGAAATTAATTGGGTCGGGTTGAGTTTGACCCGATTCAAGGTAGTGACCCGATCCAAAAGTAATCGGGTCGAGTCGGGTTGACGAGTTGATCGGGTCGGATCAAACTCATGCTCACCCTTAACTCGAAGACACATAGTTTGTATCACCAAGAGAAGAAGGAAGGGAAGTTCATTCATTATTGCTGGATTTTTCAGTTAAAGGAGAAGAAAAAAAAGAGAAGCATAAGAGAGAAAGGAGCAGCCAAAGTGGCAAGGAAGAAGAAGAAAAAAAAGAAAATTAGGGCAAAAATAAATAAAGGTATGTAAAGGAGATCTTCTTTTCCTCAATTTGATTTTTTTTGTTAGCATTGAGCCTAGATGGATTCAAATATGCAAATGGAGAAGGAAGACTTAACGCTTAGAAAGAAGAATCTGGAATTTCGAGTTTAGGATTCATAGCATGTTTCATAGATTAGGGTTTCATTTATTTATCTAATTAGAATGATATATGATGTTGTATGTTATGTTATGCTTTGTTTATGTTCTAATTTAGGTGAAAAATTAGTAGAAAGGGCCCAGTATAACTTAGAAATTTATTTGGAGGGAATTATATCGAAATAAGACTTAAAAACGAGACTTTTAGTCAACCCGGGCTCATATTCGATCGACCAGTATCGAGGGAGTTTAATGTCGATGTCTCGACATGATTTTCGATCTATTGAAACTTTAATTCGGTCGACTGGTTCTATGGTCAAAATGATAAGAGCTCTCGTCAGGATTTTCGAATGATCGAAATGAGTTTTGGTCGACTGTACCGATAGTCTCGGTCAATTGAAATTGAGTTTCGGATGACCCGATCGATTTTTTTTAGGATTTCCAACCTATCATTTTTGTCATCCGATATCCAAACTGTTGACCGTTTTAGGGCTTTTCACACTCGTACATGAAGGATGTTATTATCTTAAGCATGCCCTATGCTCTCATTATTTTATATGACCCTTAAAATGCTAAAGTGTCTTAAAGTCAAGTATTATCATGCACTTCATAGTTAGGGTGCAAGCAAGTACGTAGATGCAAAGTTCACGTTAATGATTGATGTATTGTGTACACCTAGACACGATATGCATGCTCAGCCATAATTAGGATTTAAAAGATGAAACATGTATGCTTGTAATGTTGCTTGATGTACTATAATAAAAATAGGGATTAAGACAAGTCTAAGCACACCTAAAGAATAAGGTGGGAAGGTAAACTCGACACCAAAGAGGGTGTGCGAGCTTCTCGGGAGATTATTGACACTATACTCTAGCCGGTGTGTGAGTCTCCCTCGCCCAAAGGTGGGGCACAATGAAGGATGCATAGTGCATCGTTGGTCTAATCAAGCTAAACAAGTTGGTGTGCCTAAGACCCTTAATCAAATAAGATAATAAAAGGACATGTGACTATAGGGACGGCTTGAGGACGACTTATGTGAAGTTAGATGATTAACTTCTAAAATATGTCATATGATAAGAAGATTAAAGATGAGGAAATGACATGAGCGATAAAGTTAAGCCAAAAGGACTATATGCATTGAAAGTCGATACCAAGTATGACGTTCATGTTTAAAGGAGCATTATATTGATAATGTTAAGCATATGGTGCATCATATTGATAATGCCAAATAAAGCAAAGTTAAGAAGCATTATATTGATAATGCATAAGCAAAATAAAAAAAGATAAGCATGATGAAAGATAGACTTAAAGTTAAGTGAAGTCATTGATCATAACGTGCTAAGAAGCCAAAACAAAGAAAAGATAAATGATCATATATTGATAATATACTTGAGGTTAAAATCCTATTATATGCTCTATGTTTATATGCATGACATGTAGGTCTTTTTATATATGAGTGATATGATTCGCCTATTTTTTGGCCTTTACATACTCTAACAGGATGAAATCCCCTACTTTTGGATATGCATGTGCGAAGTAATAATGATGCTTATATAATGATGGCCCTCATGAAGGCTAAAGCACATGATTATATAATGGACGTGTCTTAGAGTCGAGTTTATGTTATGTATCATCTTTATTAATATGTATCACCTTCGGGCAAATGTTGTAAACTCAATGTCTCCTTCATGTTAAGTGACCTTTATGGACAAGTTGTGCATGTTTAAAGTCAGGTACTCATATTTTGTCATATTTAATCAAGGTTCAATGCCTTCTGTTGATTCACACATGTGTTACAATTCTATAAATCCTATGTTGATTTTCCTTTTATCTCGATCTATTACCACGTCAGCTTTTTTATTTTCTATGTGTTGACCATAATTGGTCAAAGATCAAGTCGAGTTAATTATCTCGTAGCGTCCTAGAGATCGTTCTGAGTACGTGGCGGATGTCGATTTGTCCTCGTGGCGGGGTGAGCTTTCAGGGCATTACAATTTGGTATTAAAGCCTAAGGTTTGGCTATAAAGTTTAAATGCCTTTGATGATTAAGGCATGTGTCTAAGTCAATGTTGTCCTAAAGGTCAAGTTCTTAGTCTCTAAGATGTCCAAAGTCCATGTGCAAAGCGTCGTGAGCAGCCCTCAAGTTATGAATGCATATGATAAGGATCTTATGTTTATGTAAAGGCTAATCATTTTCATATATGGTTAATGATGTAATGCAGAAATATGGAAAGAGGTGATGTTTCACGTCATGATGAGCACGATGAGAAACATGCCCCCATAGTAAGGATGATTGGAGTCGTCGAAGTTATGGAAAGATGGTCAAGATTTTTTTGGCCAATCATCATTTGAATTGTTCCTAAGAACTAATCCCGACGGAAATAAGAGTCCCGATGAGCAGTAACGTGGTTAAATGAGGTCACTAGCAAGATTCAAGTGATGCATTGCTTAGACGAGTATAAAGTACAATTTGCAACACACAAATTGATAGGCCATGCTAGGATTTGGTGCAAGTCAATTATGAGGACATAGTACATGAACAAGGATATAATATCTTGGAGGGAGTTTGTGGGTGCCTTTGAGGAGCATTTCTTTCCACCACATGTCCAAGAACAGAGGAAGGAAGAGTTCATTAAGATTCAACAAGAAAATATGTCGGTGAAGGAGGATCTCAATTAATTTTTGAATTTGTAGAGATACAATTCATTGGAACAGATTGAGAGAACAAGAATCAAAAAGTTTATCCAAGAGTTGAATACAGAACTTAGGATGAGGGTTATGAGCGGAGATCCTAAAACCATGGCTAAAGCCATGGAGCAAGAATCAAAGTTCGAAAGAGAGATTGATGATCGAAATGGATCTTCAAAAGGGAAAGAGGCCCATAAACCTCAAGAACGTGACAGAAGTAGAGACATGAAATTCTTCAAGTTCATTAAGAAGAAAAATAAAAAGGGTGGAAATGGTAGTTTGATAGATCTCCACATTGTAGGAGATATCATTTAGGAGAATGTCGAATGAAGACTGGAACATGTCTTCAATGTGGAAAATAAGAACATTTGATAAAAAAAGACTGTTCGGATAGGCGTGATGCACAAAACAAAACCAAGGGCATGACAAAGGATGCTTCTCAAGTAGTAGCGGGGATAATCTACATTGTCAGAGTCGAGGAAGCATATCACTCTAGTGATATAATATAAGGTACACTTCTAAAAGTTAGTCATATGCACATGTTTTAACTTTATTCGAGTACTGGGGATTCTTTGATCTTCTATGATTGAGTAAATGTATTGAAAGTAAGGATAGGAAGATTTGAATGTTGACTCAAAGATCTAGGGGCGATGTGAGATAGGCGATTATCTCATCAAGTTCTTGAATATTGGAAAGAACATGTAATTGTAAATATTATTATTATACTCATAGGTTTAAGTCTCTAAGATACTGATGTCAATTATATGCATTGGCGTCATAATCAATAGGAAGTTTAGGAAGGTAGATCATGAAAATCCTTATGTACTTCTAATGAATATGGTTGAATTAAGATCATATGATGGATAGTTATTGATATGAAAGCAATACCAAGTTCTCATGTCCAAATTGTGATTGTTCAGGAAATTATGGATGCATATGATTGATTTTGGACATCCTGTACATGTTAAACGAATTTATCTTATGAAGTAATTTTGACGCGTATGAAACTGAGAAAAGTAGAGTAATTCAAATATGAAAGTTGTCTGTGTCACAAGAATATATGGTAAATGACCTTGAGGGTAACAATTGAGGTTTAATCAATGCTCATGAACGATGTAATTGTGATTATTTTAGATAGACTAAGTAACAAGATGAACTTTTATGACTCAAGGATTAGAAAGTGAGCTATAGATACATTGCCACGGATGGTGAGCATATGGTATTAAATGATGATTATATACAAGCATAAGCATGAGGAAGTTATGATGTGTATTTTAAAATAATGATACATAAACATATTATATTTTATGCATATGCTTATGAATTGTGTATAAGCAATAGGAATGGAAGAAATCATCGAATTAGGACTAATGGATCGATGTGCCATTAGGTTGTCATGAGTAGCAGTCATCGTGTCTACAATGGCTTATTGATTATAATCATATATATGATGACTCAAATGATATTTAAAAAAATAAAGAAAAGGGAGAGACAAAATATTCGATTGAGAAAAATATTGATGTTGTCAAAAATTAAAGTTCTCATTATTGTCTATATGAGTATCATTAAGAATATTATAGTAGCTACACACTTTGTGGAAAGGTGACAATGAAGCCTAAGGACAATTGATTGATTCACTTTAATAACATTTCATGAAATGATGATCCTATTGATAAACCTGTGTAATGATTCTATGTGAAAGTTAAAGAAGAATTATTGTGAATGATTATCATTTTAAAACCTTCATATAAGATTTCAGTAGATGATGTACCAAGGTTGTTGGAGAAATAGTATACATGAGAGTTTCAAATCATAGAGATTCTTTGATGATCATGGTAGTTAATAAGAAGAATTTCTTCTTATAATTAAATTTAGTTCCAAAGAAGAAATATCTTCCATGGGAAACAAATGAATGTGACTACATGATGATCTCTAAACTAGCCATCTCTTGGAAATGAAGATGAATGACAACGAAAGTGAAAAGAAGGACTTGTTTGATAAAAGAAAACATGTATATGGAAATAAGTGGAGGATAATCAAGAGATTATTTATGTTATTAATCCAATGTTCTATCTCATTATTGATGTTTAAAAAAAATGGGGATGTCATTGTTATGTATTTGAGAGAACAAGTGCAAGTTGATTCATAATTATTAGTTGAGAATTTTGGAAGAGTTATGACTAATATGGTTAACGAAATTTATCATGATCATAATTCAAATGGAAAACGAAATAATCAAGCTTAATTTCAAAGAAAGGGGTAAAGTATGAGAATAAAGAGTTTCTCATTGAATTTATTGAATGATCTAAGGGTGATTAAAATGAGACTTACCTAGAGTAACAATGATGGATGGTGTAACTCAGATTATATAATTGAAATTTTTTGGCATAGTTAAAGAATATGTAATGGAACTTTTGAGTATGACTAATTATAGTGGTGGAGATAGATTATGCTAAAATTATCCATATGAAACAACGATGACTAAATTCAATGAAGAAGTAGGACGGTGGAATGAAGATTTCATGTACTTATTCCAACACTAAGGGTCACTTGAGATGTGCATGAGAGAGAGAGTGAACAACACTAAGTTAAGGTATAAATGTTATAAAAGGATAATAAATATCAAAGTTGGGCAGCGAAAATGCAATTTTTAGGATTAGAAAAAAATTTGAGGACGAATTTTAATTAAAGAGGTTATAATGTAATACGCCAAGTTAGTAGCCCAATCCCCAAACACACATGGAAGCCCACCATTTGACCCCCAAACCCACTCACTAGCACTATAAAAGCTCACTTTACTAGTCACATTCTCTCTCCTTCGAAAAATCCACTCCAAGACATAGAGAAGAAGGAAGGGAAGTTCACTCACATCATTGCTGGATCATCATCATCATCATCATCATCATCATAAGAAGAAGAAGAAGAAGAAGAAGAAGAAAGAAAGTTAGGGCAAAAAAAAATAAAGGTATGTAAAGGGGATCCTCTTCTCCTCAATTTGATTTTTATGTTAGCATTGAGCTTAGATGGGTTCAAATATGCAAATGGAGAAGGAAGACTTAGGGCTTAGAAAGAAGAACCTGGAATTTTAAATTTAGGATTCATGGCATGTTTCATGGATTAGTGTTTGATTTATTTATCTAATTAGAATGATGTATAATGTTGTATGTCATGTTATGCTTTGTTTATGTTCTAATTCAAGTGAAAAACTAGTAGAAAGGACCCAAAATAACTTGGAAATTGATTTGGATGAAATTATATCAAAATAAGACTTAAAAACGGGACTTTTGGTCGACCGGGGCCCAGATTCGATCGACCCGTATCGAGGGAGTTTAAGTCGATGTCTCGATATGATTTTCGGCCAACCGAAACTCCAATTCGGTCGATCGGTTCTATGGTCAAAATGATAAGAGCTCTGGCCATGATTTTCGGACGATCAAAATGAGTTTTGATCGACCGCAGTGATAATTTCGGTCAACCGAAATTGAGTGTCGGATGACTGGACCGATATTTTTCCAAGATTTCTAGCCTATCATTTTTGTCATTCGATATACAAAAAGTTGACCATTTTAGGGCTTTTCACACTCGTACATGAAGGATTTTTAATATCTTAAGTATGTCATACGCTCTCATTATTTTATATGACCCCTAAAATGCTGAAGTGTTTAAAGTCGAGTATTATTATGTGTTTCATGGTTAGGGTGCAAGCAAATGCGTAGATGCAAAGTCACGTTAATGATTGATGTATTGTGTACACCTAGACACAATATGCATGATCAACCATAATTAGGACTTCAAAAATGAAACATGTGTGATTGTAATGTTGATTGATGTATTGTAACTAAAAGAGAGATTAAGACAAGTCTAAGCACACCTAATGAATAAGGTGGGAAGGTAAACTCGGCACCGAAGAGGGTGTGTGAGCTTCTCGGGAGATTATTGACGTTGCACCCTAGCCGGTGTGTGTCTCCTTCGTCCAAAGGTGGGGTACAATGAGGGATGCATAGTGCACACTTGGTGTCATCAACCTAAACAAGTTGGTGTGCCTAAGACCCTTAATCAAATAAGATAATTAAAGGACATGTGACTATGGGGACGGCTTGAGGACGGCTTAGGGACAACTTATGTGAAGTTAGATGATTAACTTCTAAAATGTCACATGATAAGAAGATTAAAGATGAAGAAATAACATGAACAATAAAGCAAAGTCAAAAGAGCTATATGTATTGAAAGTCAATGTCAAATATGATGTTCATGTTTAAAGGAGCATTATATTGATAATGATAAGCATATGGTGCATTATATTGATAATGCCAAACAAAACAAAGTTAGGAAAAATTTAAAGAAGCATTATATTGATAATGCATAAGCAAAATAAAAAAAGATAAGCAAAATAAAAGATAGACTTAAAGTTAAATCATTGATCATAACGTGCTAAGAAGCCAAAACAAAGAAAAGTTAAATGATCTTATTATGCTTTGGTTAAAATCTTATTATATGCTCTATGTTTATATGCATGACATGTAGATCTTTTTATATATGGGTGATATGATTCACTTATTCTTCGGCCTTTACATATTCTAACGGGATGAAAGTCCCCTGCTTTTGGATCTGTATGTGCGAAGTAATAATGATGCTTATATGATGATGGCGGTCATGAAGGCTAAAGCACATGGCTATATAATGGACATGTCTTAAAGTCGAGTTTATGTTATGTATCACCTCTTTCTTGAACTATGTATCACTTTCGGGCAAATATTATAAACTCAATATCTCCTTCATGTTAAGTGACCTTTATGGACAAGTTGTGTATGTTTAAAATTATGTACTCAAATTGATTCACACGTGTGTCACAATTATATAAGTCCTATGCTGATTTTCCTTTTATGTCGATCTATTAAATGTCATGTTTTTATTTTTTGTGTTGACCATAATTGAACAAAGGTCAAGTCAAGTTAATTATCTCGTAATGTTCCGGAGATCGTTCCGAGTACGTGACGGATGTCGATTCGTCCGGGTGGCGGAGCGCGTTTTCGAGTCATTACATGAAGAAAAAAAAAATGTTCCACTTTTTTTGCACAGCTATACGAAACGAACAAAGAAAAACTTCTACTTAGCTTCCTCAAGTGGTCATAATAACAAAGAAAATAATTGAGTATAACTTTTTCTCAAATGCACTGAAAAAAAAATTTCTAATGGATTTTTAATGTTATAATTAGAAAGATTGTAGAAAAAAATGCATAAAATCGTTTTGATTCATTTTTCTCATATAATAGTTATTTTCATATTCTAGACTGTACACATTTTTGTTTCTCCTCGACTTCTCGAAAGCTTTCATTTTATTTTAAGTACTTAAATTTATTTATTTATTTATATTAATATATATATCTTTTACCATCACAAGTTGGTCACACCTATTTAATTTTTACTTTTTAAAAAAAATTAAATACTTAAATCGAAATAAAAGTATAAGTGTAAAAATTAAATAAATTTTAGATATCTAGAGTTGAGTATTTGAAATTTAAAGAGTAATAATGCTAAATTTTAGAAGGTAAAATAAAAAAATGAGTCTAGAGGAGAAAAATAAAATTAACTCTATAATATACCAAGCAGTGGATATCGGAGGGCATTCTAAATTGGTCACCAATCAATTTTCGATAATAATTCACACGAGTCTCCAAAGGACCACAACTGTCGAAAATAATCAAATTCCGAGGTCTTAGTAAGTTTTGTTGTGGGTTTGACAGCATAGTTCCATTCTACTGACCAGCAGATCAGGAGCTTCAAGAACATCCATTGACTAGCCACTCCGTGAAAAACATATGCACCATTAGCATATTAGAATCCTCATTCTGAGATTTCTCAGGCTACATTAGTTCCCGCAGACTCTTGAGGAATGTCCTGGTGCCTATGGTTGTGATGACGATGACTGCGATGAGATTTCTGATCATCATGATCGGATGAGTCATCCACACTCGATTTTCGGTGGCGCTTGTACTTTGAATGGCTTCTCCCTTCGGACTCCGAAGCAGAATCTCCACAACTTGATCTGTGATGGCGTTTATGCCTCCAATGACTCTTTCTGTTACCTTTTTCTTCCTCTTCTTCGCTGCTTGAACCTGAACCGCTCGAATCTGCCCTTGATGAGTGATGCCTATGCTTCTTCTTGTGGTTGTGTCTTCTCCTGTGATGGTGATGATCTTCCGAACAACTGTCATAAGCATCAGTACCATCCTCCTCGCTTGAACTTGAGCTCCTCTTCTTTGATCTGTGTTTCTTTCTCCCACTGTCTTCTGAGGAATCAGAGTGACCATGCTTCCTGTGTTTCTTCTTATGAATTCTCTTCTTCCTATGCTTCCTTTCAGAGTCGCTGCTGTCGGAATCAGTGCCATAATCTGACTCAGAGTTCGTCTTCTTCTTGTACTTGATGGCCCTCAGCTTCCTCTCCCTAGCTTCTGCATCAGCTTTCGCATTGGAAGCAGCTTCCAGCTTTTGTTCCCATTTCAAGGGGGCTTCTTTCTTCTCCAAAATTCTCTTCTTTTTATCTTCAACCAGCTGCAAGAATTTCTTGGCGTCCATTTAATGACACAAAAATCAGATCTCAAACCTGCATATCCGTGAAATGATGCAAGGAAGTGCATCTCATAGAAGAGAAAAAATCGATGTTAGCTCCTATAACATTACCAAAAACAAATTAAATAACACTTTGTTCAAATAAACCATCATAACTTGCTAATTAATTTGAATTGCAAATCCTTTTCAAAAGGTCACATTTATGTCATTTGATTTCTCATTATACAACCAGAAGAATGAATTACAACTGCACAAAACCAAGAACAAAAGCAATATGCTCTAATAACAAATTAAGATATGGTAACAGGGCAATCAGAAGTCCTGAGTTGAAATCTGACAGACTTGTATTAAAAAAAAATTGTCCACTTCATGGACTGAACTAAATAAAGATTGTCAGCAGTCCACACGAGAGCATTAAGAATATAAATATAAAGATTTAAACTCTTCCTAACATACTAATAATTCCACCAGAGAGTATCAAGAATATAAATATGAAGATTAAACTCTTCCTAATATACTAAACGTTGGGGATAGATGGTTAACTCATCTACTTTAACATGGAATTTTAAACGGATACCCCCAAAAGCCTTATTTATATTTTAACCAAAAAGGAACTAATTTATATGGCTTAATTTTTTTCCCTCAGAAGTAGGAATTCATTTTCAGTAACACAGAATCCACAATGAGGTATACAAAGACATCAAATATTTGAAATTAAGAATTCTGAATGCGCAGCAAATAGTTGCAAGTTTCAAAGTTTCATTCTCAACACAAGTTAGTAGAGACAATGAACATAGATTACAATGCATAACACAAGAAAGAAAATACACAATGACAAAAGGTCTACATAACGTAAAAGTTTACATAGCTTATTTCTCAAATAAAAATCGAATTGCATTAATTAAACATTATTCAGATGAACGATAATGGTAATCAATCCTATGCAACAAAAGTAACTTCATACTTTTGTTGCATGACCAATCTTTTGATATCATAGACTATCTACTCGTCTTGTTTTTCACCAAAAGCTAGTCTTGATCAGTATGCTCAAAAACATTCAAGGCAGAAAGATAAGTACTGAATCATAACTGATATGCCAAATGAAATTAGGGTGCCTCTATTACCACTACAAGAAACACTATTGTCATTCATCTCTAGTAGTAGTTGATATTTTACCCTTAACTAATAAAATGAAGTGGCAATAGTGTCAGCATAAAATTAATTAAATGATCCAAAAGCATAAAACATAGGCTCCACTTTTTACCTTATACAAGGGCCACCTCTCTCAAATGTTCTCTTCACCAGAGTTAATATGGGAACCTCGTCTCCTCACTATCAAGAAACAATAAGCACATTAAATATCAGCATGTGTTTGTAGCCCTAAAGTTTAAAGATTAATAAAATAGGAATATAATGCAAAATTTCAAAGAACTCTACGCATATTCATTTTCCTTTTTGCCACATTTAGATTATAGAATTCACAAAGAAATGAAGTTGATTAATTATTGTTTCAACCCCGATTTGGCAGCAAGCATCGAGAAAAGATGACAGTTTAAAATGCATGTGTTCTCCGAGTAAAATGAGAATTTCACAAATAGATGACATAGTAGCTATTTATGATCGTTAACGGAATGGTAGGAGTGATTTTGGGTCAGATCGGGGTTTGGAGCAAACCTGGAATCGACCCAAGAAGTAAATTGTGAGTTGGGTCAGGTCCGGTCAAGACCAAAAAGAGAATTTTAGCTTATTTTTTAAAATTTTAATAATTTAAGAAAATATATGTTTAAAAAATAATACAGCAATTATAACTAAAATAAATAAGATAGGAATAATAAGTATTAAATTTATTTAGCAATTTAAGAATTTTATGAAAATAATTATTAGTATTAACATTTTGGGGTCAAATGGGTGGGATATAGGTTATCTGGTTACAATTCTTCAACTGATACCTGGCAAAAAAAATTGAGCCAGGTCGGATTTTCGCCCAAAACTTTTTGGATCGGGTCAAGTTGATCAGGTTGGGGGTGGATGGGACCCATGTTCACCTCTAATTATTGGAGCAAAGCTAAAAAATTGCTGTTAAAAAAATATCATTAAAGAAGGATGCCTCAGCCTGACTCCAACAAGCATACTTTTCAGTTAAAATTTGACCTTCTAAAACAATCATAATAATCTAATCAAACTTTTTATAAACGAGCACAATGTTAGAAGAATATAAAATGAGCTGTGTTTTTTCTTCCTCTGACATTCAAGTCAGAAAATCTTTTTTCTTTTGGGGTAAACACTTTTAGTCAGACAATATAATATAAGAAATAATCAATTGCAGACTTGAATAACATCTTTAAGCTAAGATGCACTCACGTTGATCATTTTTTAGCACACAAATAACTGTAGCTATTAGATGTAGGTTAAAAAGCAACTGACAAAAAAAAACATTGAAGCAAAAGGATAAATGCATCACAATGTATAAGCTGAAACGGTAAAAAGAAAAGAACAAATTATCAAACGACTCACTTAAAAAAAAAGTCACCAACAACTGCAGAAGCAACTATCCATAAAAAACTACCATCATCAATTTGATATATTAATCACACACAAGTGCATTTCAAGTAAACACAATCAAATGACTGTTTTTTTTTTTTTGCAGAAACCCAATGATATAAGAGATCTTTTAAGCAGTCTGAAGAATGAAGATATAACATTTATCACAGATAAGGAAATGAGGTGCCAACTAGTTATCGGTTCATTGTTTAAGCAGTCTTAAGATATAAAACTTATCACATCGAGTTCAAAAGCAAGTGCAGGAAAGCAATCCCTTACCTTACCTTAAAGGTAAATACTACTGCCCACAGCAACGACGCCCACAAGATGCAATAACGGAGGGCTTCTGTCCTGTCAATCAACTGATACAAGAAAAGCTCCATCAGACATCAAATCAAACAATAATGGAAGAAACATCAGAAGGAAATCAAATTTGAGTAGAAAATACGAAAAATAAAGAAAGATAAAATAACAGTAAGAATTTCTCCCTCAAATCTATCGCCGACAGCGAAATGCAAAAAGATCAAACTGAAGTGAAACGAGAAGTATCCTAATAAATCTCTCGAAAGGAAATCCTAGAAAACCGTCGAAATCCATAGAAAAAAAATAAAGGTAAAATCAACATATCCTAAACCCATAAGCCTCTAAAAGAAACCCATAATGATCAAACAGATCGAAAATTAAAAAATAAGGAAAAGAAATAGAAGAAACCCCAAACCCAGTAGCCGTAAATAAAACCCTAGAAAAACACAGAAATAACATGACAAACCATGAGATCGCCTCCAGAAATCCCAGATCCAGACGTCTACGCAACGATTCAAACAACGTCACCGGAATCCAACTAAGACGCCACCGGAAATTTCAAAAATAACGCAAAAATAAACCGTAAAAGAGGCAATTTCGAGATCGAGGATCCGGATCGAAGAAGGACGAACAAATCTGCAGGAAAGAAGAAGCCGTAAGCCATAAATCTTACCGGAGACGAGAGAGAAGGCGCCGTAGGCCGCCGGCGACGCGCTTGAGCCTTGAGGAGAGAAGGACGCGCTTCTTTTTTTTTCTTTTCTTGTTAGCGAAGACTCACGTGGACTAAGCCCGCTGGAGTTTATTAATGGGAGACGACACCCTGAGAGAGAGCTCCCAATTCAGCACTCCGTTGGATCTCTATTTTAATTAACCGATAATTTAGATAATTATTAAAATAAATTATTAATTTCATATATATTATAGTATTTGATAAATATTAATAATATAAACCAAAATTTAAATTATTAAACATAAAATTATTAAAATATTTCAAAAAAATATTAAACTTTTTATTAGTTCGACTCATCTATTTTCGAGAAAAAAAATGATAAAACTAGTACTTATGATAAAAGTAATCTATTTAAATAAAAATAAAAAAATGATCAAAATATATGAAGTTTATATTATCAATTTTTAATATAATCTCAAAAAAATCATATTGAACAATATTATTTTTTAATAAAATATAATAATTAAAAAAATTTTGTCAAAATTTGAAGTCGTAATTTATATTGTCAGAAAAATAAAATCATCGATGATATATTATAGTTTATAATGGGCTCTACAAATTTTAAATTAAATAATCTAATTTATCTAAATTATCTCGTATCAAATTACTCTTATAAGTAATTACAATATAATGAGTCATAAGATTGAATCTAAAAAACATAATTTAGTTTAATAATAAAATTTAATCTACATATCCAAATAAAATTTTTTCCAATTCATTAGATTTAATTTTCAGACCGAGTTATCAATTTTTTTTGTATATTTAACAAAAAAATGGATAATAATGATTAAATAAATAAGATTAATGATAATATGTTTCAGAAAATTGATTAAATAAATAAGATTAATGATAATATGTTTCAGACAAATGATTTTAAAGTTTAGCTAATTTTGATATGAATTATTAATATTAATATTTTTATTTGAGTTAATATAATACGATAGATTCATTCCGATGTTGATAGTTATGTGGGGTTGGGATGGGAATTAGTGCAAACAACTAAGGAGTTTTTATCACATATTGCGCGATTCTAAGTAATTTATATAAAATTATAAAGTTGTATTTCTTAACTTACTTTAATTTAGTATGATAACAAAAGGTAAAATAATAAGAGAAAATATAATCTAATAAAACTTTTAATCTGCTTACTATTCGTTAGCGAGAATTGAAAAAGAAAATTGGCTCCGGGAGGGGAATCATGAAGCTAAATAAAGTTATTTTTTACCTCAAGTTGCATGAAAAAGAAAATAAAAATAAATGTAAAATATCAACGAACAAAGGAGGATGGGAAGAACTCGCTAGAGTCATTATTTGCTCGTGTGCCAGCACAAAAATTTCTTGTCACATCATTTTCGAAAATTGATTATTATGAAAATCATCTCATAACAAAAATGGCATCTACTCAGTTAAATAAAAATTTTAGGTTCTAATATTATTTTTTACATCATTCATATTCGGCTATAAAGAAGGAAAAGAAAAAAACAATGAAACAAACGACTCATATAATCATAAATTATCCAACTTTACTCTCATTCCCGTTACGATCACTAAACTTTATTTTATAACAGGAGAGTCATCCAACTTAAAAAATCATTCAAGCGCGATCACAATGACCGACTATCGCCGATTTTCAAGTGAATTCGTTTACATGACGGCCATGGAAGAAAGTTCTCTCTTCTCAGTGTCGATCATTATTATTTTAATCTTTTTTTTCATAAGTGGCAAAAGAAAACAACTTAACAGTGGCGATCAGTTTGAAGTAATTAAGAGGTTGAGAGAGAGAGAGAGAGAGAAGGGGGGCAGCGGCCACCTCCTCTCTTCTCCCTCGCCGGTGGCCGCTACCCCCCTCGATTGAGAGAGAGAGAGGAGGGGAAGCGAGGGGAAGAGAGAATGGGGGCAGCGGGCTCTTTCATTGTCGGCGAGGGAGAAGAGAAAAGAGAGCCACTGCCCCCTCGATTGTGAGTGAGAGAGAGAGAGAGAGAGAGAGAGAGAGAGAGAGGAGGGGAGCGAGGGGAAGACTCGTTGCCGGCGAGGGAGATGAGAGGGGTTGCTGCCCCCTAGAGAGAGAGGGGCAACGGCCACCTCCTCTCTTCTCCCTCGTCGGCGGCGAGGGAGAAGAGAAGAGGGGGCTGCCCCTCGATTGAGAGAGAGGAGAGAGGAGGAGGGGACATCTGTCAGAGAGAGATAGGAGGGGGAGCAAAGGGAAGAGAGAAGGGGGTAGCGGCCTCCCTACTTTCTTCTCCCTCGTCGCCGGCGAGGAAGAAGATGCGTCGCTGCTCCGAAAGAGAGAGAGAGAGAGAGAGAGAGAGAGAGGGCCGTTGCCCCCTCCATAGAGAGAGAGAGGGAGGGAGTGTGAGAGTGACAAAGAGAGAGAGAATCGACGTGGCGGAGAGAGAAATTGCTCATGTGGATGCCACGTGAGGTCGGTAATCTAAAAATTGATGATAGAAAGAGAGAGAGAGAGGGAGGGAGGGAGTATAGGAGTGACAGAGAGAGAGAGAGAGAGAGAGAGACTGAGAGAGGATCGAAGTGGCAGAGAGAAAAATTGCTCCTGTGGATATCACATAAGCGCGATAACGTAAAAACTGACGATAGCTTATCGCGCATAAAATTATTTTCAAGTTGAATGACCATTTTATTATAAAAGTGAAGTTTAGTGGTCGAAATATGAATGCGTGAAAGTTCGATGATGACCGATGATTTCTAAACAACTTTCTCCATTCATTTTTTTCCTCATTTTTTATTTATTCCATTTTTTAATATTTTAATATGAAACGTCATCCTTATAAGTCTTTGTAAACATTTTATTTTCTTTCTCCACACTTTTATTTTAATAATAAAAACACAAAAAATAGGACCGATGCTAAATGGAGAGTGTTATTTAATGTTCAACCTTTATTTATATATAGAATATAAAAGTTATATTATGAATGAATTAATGTTAAGATTGAGATGAATTATATATTTCTAAAGTAAAAATAGTTTAACTTATGTTTGTTATAGTTGCATGATTTAATGCACCATTTATATTATATCTTTCATCTAAAACGATATATCATGTCAATTTGATCTAGTTATTTTTTTATTGTTATTGTTGTATTTAGTATTTATTATTGACTCTTTTTTATTATTTCAAGTTGCACATCTAATTAATATTTTTATTTAAAATATTATATATGACCTCTATTTCAATTATTTTCAATCTAGATTTATCGGTATTAAAGTTATTAATATATGACTAATTCGACATTTTGAATAAAAATAAAATCGATAAATCATGATTAAATTAATTATTATAAAAATTAAATTCGAAATTATTTTTATTAATTTTGAAATATCATCTTCCTATCCAATTGTGTTAATCAAAGTTAATTGACTCTAAGTCTCTAACATAAAAAAAAAAGAAAGGCTGACACCTTTTTTATAATGGCAGCCTTGTCTCAAATAGAACAAGTGCCCGAGACCTTACCTGATGTTTTTTTCCTGTCAACTAACATACGCTAGTGTTAGTTATCAAACACATTACTTATTGACATAAAAAATGATAAAATATAAATATTCTCTAATGCTACATTAATTAGTCGAGTTTTGCATTCAAGGATTAATAGTTTTAAAAAGTTTTAAATATGCGAAAATATCAACAGTCGAACGAAAGTCTAATTGTTGACATGAGGTAACATTTGGTATCACTTTCTATTTTTTTTATTAAAAAAATAAGTTTCATAAGAAATAATTATATAAAGGAAAATGGATATATTTCGTATGAAATGAGGAGAATTATTTTCTTTTCTTTGAAAAGATCGAGAAAAATAGCTAATGTTTATTATACTGTTCATTGGTTGCCAATGCATTCCTCTACTTTTATAGTGCATTGTATTCTATGACGACGATAGAAGGATTTCATAAATTATTAGAGGTATGAAATTATTAGTTAATTAATTAAAAATAAGCATTGACTAATCTGTTTTTGCAAGGCAAATTATTTGTTTTGTCCTTTTTGCAACCAATTTCGTGATGCGGTCAAGCCACAAGACATTGACACATATAACATATATTGCACCTTGAGTTTATTATTATTACATATATATGAATTATATCCACCTACCATTTTGACAAGAACAGCACTCCTGATCAGTTTTCCCCCAATTAAACAACGAATTGGAGTGCATGTAGTTGAGCTCGATATTCCCCAATCATTTGCTAATTTGCCAACTTGCAGATGACCTCCATCAAGAAATCTTCAGATTGCTTTAATAAATTTACCAATTAGGTTGGATCCAAATGATTGAGCTGCAAATCAACACCTGCAAAAGTCTTGTCAATCTAGATGTTCAGAACAATATTCAGAATATCCATTTAATTATATCAGGGTTTCAACTTTCAACCTCTGCATTGCCATACGGAATCTTCATTAATTGTAGCATTCTATCAGGTTGCAAGGACAAAAAGAAAATAGTTATAGTTTTTTTTTTCTTTCTCATACAAATCTTAATGTTCAGGAAACGTCCTTTGAATAAAAGGAACGTTATCTATTAGTAAAAAGGCAAAGAATTCATACAAGTTATGTTCGACAAATCAAGAGGAGAATTGTTGGACCAAATTACATTTGTTTGGGTAAGCCTTCTTATGTTCCAAAATATTAGGCGCAATTACACAAAAAAATATGCTAAAAACTTTAAGGTTATTTGCATTTTTCCTTCTTAAACTATCGTGAAATTTTAAAAATATTCTAAATTATAAAATCAAGCAAAAGTAAATTTAAATTTTTAAAATTGATCAATTTCATTCAACAATATGATAGTAAATTTATTTTAATTATTTTAATTTATTAAATTATTATGTTACCTCTATAACTAAAAGATTATTTCATTCTCTCTCCTCTCTCAGTATCCCTTTTTCCTCCCCTCTTCGTTCTCTCTCTTTCACTCCCTCTCTCCATCGTCTCTATCCTTTCTCTCCGGCAAGCTCGACAGTGTGCATGTGCAGCCAAGCTCGCACAACTCGCATGCACGCGCAGGCTGAAGGAGCTTGCACGTGCGTGCGCAAGCGAGAAGAGAAACCGACGAGCTCGTGCATGTACATGAGGAGGCGAATCGACAAGTCGCACGCGATCCGAGCATGGGAACTCGCCTGCGTGCGTAGGCGAGCACCTGCGCCACCCGAAGGGAGAGGAGAGAGACGACAGAGGGAGAGGAGAGAGATAGAGAGGAGACACTAGAGGGAGCCAATACAAAGAGAGAAAGAGAAAAGAAAGAGTGAAAAGGTGATAGTAGAGAGAGAAAAAGAGAATAAAGGGGAGAATATTTTTTTAACTACATGTGTAAAATGATAACTTAATAATTTAAAAAAATTAATAAATTTAATATCAGACTGTTTGATAAAATTATCCAAATGAGAAAAAATTAAACCTACTTCTATTAGATGTTATATGTAAAGAGTAGGTGTGAAATTTCATGATAGTTCACGAGAAAAATGAAAATAATTCTAAACTTTACATATGTGAAATATGTTGAATAATATTGGCGATATGTCAATGGCATTTGGCCGATTGCAATTTACATACAACCTGGATCAAGTTGAAGAGTCACTTTGGTGATGTTCAACTTTTTGCACTTATACTAGGAATTCAAAATATTTATTTTAAAAAAGGAAAAAATAACTTAGTTATTAATTCAAAAGCTAGAAAAATCCTTATACATAATATTCAAGAGGTCTTGAGGAGAGTCCTCTACTTAAAAGGTTTGAGCAAAAAAAATACGCCCTAAATTTATTAAGAAATATGTAGTAGAATTAATTTTTCTGTATACATGATTTACTGAAAAAGAATTTAAACTACCAAAAGCATCCTAGCAGTCCTTCACAATATTTGACATCTCCATGGGCACTTATCTGACTTTGTAAGGATGGAGACTAAGTTTGTTAAATCGCTCTCAATTGATAGTAGCTTGAATCTCAATTGAATGCATTTGATATTCCGCATCTAATGGCCTAAGCTTTTTCTGCAAAAACCAATGGAAATTGCTTTGAGATTGCACTTGCATAGCTACAAGTTTCATTAGGAGAACAAATACAATAACCTACACTTTCGATCTCCTCGGGTCTGATAAATGACATGTCATTGTAGAGCTTGACTCAATAATGAGGTGGAGGCTCTAAACGGATCCAAGTAGGATCTTTTTGGGGGAGTCTCTCATGATAATGATGTTTAGTATATTTCAATGAGTTGGCCCTTATTTTTTTCACACGGCAGAGATGGTAGAATATTATGAACTATGATGAGTATCAATTTTAAGCACCAAATTTTTTATAAGCAGAAAGCAATATGTAATAGATAATGTGCTTGTACTAGATAGTTAAATGGGTACTTTCAAGAATCTAATTTTTCTCGTGCTAAAAGTTAAAATATGAGGAGGAGAAAGATATTTTTTATTGAAAATTATTTCATAATCTAAGAAGAACATTGAAAAAAAGTTATTCAAGATTTCCACATATTTGTCACAAAAAGTGCAATTTGAATTTTTTGACCAAGATTCAATCTTTAGTAGAAATTCAAATTCTTGCACTTAAGATTTCCACATAAATGCCACAAAAAGTGCAATTTGAATTAATAGAAAGGTCAAAGCTCAGGATTCAGTCTTTAGTAGAAATTCAAATTCTTGCACTTGGGGTCCGTTGGATCAACAATCATTAAAGAGAAGAAAAAATAATGGAGAGAAAGTGAAACTAAGAGAAAGATAATGAAAAGGAAAGGAGATAAAAGAATCAACTTTATTTGAATAACATGACTAAAAGAAAGAAAGAGAATGATATTTTTTATTAGACGAATATATCCTAATGTATATATTTATATATTTAATTATATATGATTAAAATTAGAAATGATATTTTAAATATTTATTTTCTCTCATTTATACTTCAATTCGAAGTTAAAAGAAATATGAATATTTAAAAAAATGAAAATAAATAGAAAGAACATTCTTCTTCGTTCCTCTTCATTAAAAATACAACCAAATAATCACTACAAGAAAAACAGCCATTTCTGACGGATTTTCTGACGGATTTTGAAGAAAAATCGGTCAGAAAGGGTCTTTCTGACGGAATTTACGTCCAATTTAAACGGTCAGAAAAAACTCGTTGGTAATAAATTTCTGACGAGTTTCGTACCCGTCAGAAATTTCTGACGGAATTTCTGAGGGGCAAAAAGCCCCTCAGAATTTCTTTCTGAGGGACCTTGGGCCCCTCAGAAATTCTTAGGGGCTGAAAAGCCCCTCAGAAATTCTGAGGGGCCATTCTGAGGGGCCCAAATTTCCGTCAAAAAATTTTAAAAAATTAAAAAAAAATAATAATTTTCAAAATTAATTATTAATAATTAAAAATTTGATAATAATT
>LTAE01003699.1:0-11158 GCA_001647135.1 Pontederia paniculata
TTGTTGATTGCCCCCACAGTCTAATACTGGTCGCCCTCTTTATGTTTTGGGTCGACCGTATATGCCTCCTCCTCCATATATATTGTTGTTTATATGACCTCCATCCTCCTTCCATTGGTCGACCGTTTATATCCTTAGGACGCCCGCTGCACACATATGATTCTTCAAGATGTGTAATACGTGTGCAGTGGTCGTCCATTCCTTTAGCTCAGGTCGACCGCTGTACTGAACTTGTCTATGTCCTGTTACAGAAATCAGTTGAAACAAGTTCATTAGTATAGAGTGAGTTCTCTTACAAATTTGTGATCATTCAAAACAATCTTGGGATCCTAGATTCAACATCAATAACTCCTCAGCTGATCACCTGAAAACGGAAGGAAATGGGGAGTTCAGATCTGAAATCTTCCGCTCCTCTGCGACGGTGTAGTATCGACGAAAAAAAAGAAAAATGATTCATAAAGCGGAAACTAGGAGTGACATACAATACTGAACCTATTGACAGAAATCCATGCTCACCAAGATGCAAAACAGAAGAGAAGCGTCCAAAATCTGTAGTCGCTCGGTGGTGTCTCTATAGCTCAAATGGTGTTGCAGCAGGAAATGTGCGAAGGTCTCCTGCGCGCTATCACCCCCGTCGTCTCCAATGATTCGAGTGCACAACCAACGGCTGCCATCAAATGAGGGTAAAATCAGACCCTAACACGATTGAATAGAAGTTGTATCCCTAAACTAATACTCACACAAGCTCATCGACTCATGGCTGCTTCGAAATGTCGGCGCATCTCAGTGAACGGCATTCGAAAATCAGCGAGAGGAGAACTGCGAAATCACCGGTAAAAACCAATTAAATCCCATTTTGAAATAAATCAAAAGCGTTATAATCCGATGTACCTACTTACCAGTGTGGATAATGTGAAGAATCGCGCTCGCCGTCACCGGATTCCTCACGTGTGCACGTCGGCGTCACCTTTGGCTCCGAGCTGCACACCTACAAAGTTACATCAATCAGCTGCTGCCATTCAGTTCGCGTCGACATGAGGATCGCGACCGTACCTGCCGTTGATCGAATGGTGGCCGACAGCTGCAGCTTTGGTGTCGTCCTGGCGATGGGCTACTCGCGGCGGCGACGAACGATGGGGAGTCTACTGTAGCAACGCGAATGGATGGGAGAGAAAAGGTAGTTGCATAAATATATAAGTAGGGGACACGTGTGGTGAATCCGACGGCTGATCATATTTATTTATTTACAAATATATGTCCTGCGAAAAGACAAGTATACCCCTATTAATTATAAAAATTTTGCCCTCTTCCTTGGGCCTTGTGGGTTGTTTTTGTGCAGGCTTAGAATTATAACACCCATAACAAAAATTTTATCCTCAAAATTTGTACGTACCTGAATCTCATAACAGATGAGGATGACTCCTCCGCGTGTCCTCCTCCAACTCCCATGTGGCCTTAACCATGGGTATCGTCCTTCTGCGTAACTGACGGTCCTCTCGTGCCAATATCTGAACAAGCTCCTCCTTATACGTGAGATCGTGACGTACCTCCACAGGTGCTCCTCTACATGTTGATCATCTCTCAATAGACTCCTCTAAAGCATGGAAACGTGGAAGACGTTATGGATCTGAGCTAGTGATGACGGTAAGGCTAACCGATATGCCACTAGACCTACTCTCTCAAGCACCTCGTAGGGTCCAATATACCGAGGACTCAGCTTTCCCTTCTTGCCAAACCTCAAGATTCCTTTCCAAGGGGAAATTTTGAGGAATACTCTGTCATCGATCGTCAACTCCCTCTCGCGACGTGACTTATCTGCTAGAAGCTTCTGCCTGTCCTGTGCGGCCTTGATCCTCCTGCGGATCAGCGCTACCTGCTCCATTGTCTCCTAAATCAGCTCAGGCTCTGTCAGATGTCTAGTGCCCTCAACATCCCAACATACTGGTGTACGACATCTCCTACCATAGAGTGTCTCATATGGTTCCATGTCAATACTGGACTGATAGCTATTATTATATGCGAACTTTGCTAACACCAGTCTATCATCCCAGTTATCTCCAAAATCAATGGCACTTGCTCTCAGCATATCCTCAATAATCTGTATGGTCCTCTCGGCCTGACCATCTGTCTGTGGGTGAAAGGAAGTGCTGAAACTCACTCGTGTCACTAGAGACTAATGCACATGTCTTCAAAATGTGGAAGTAAACCTGGGGTCTCTATCTGATACAATAGATATGAGAATCTCATGTAGATGCACTATCTCGTCAATAAATAGCCTCGCTAGTCTATCCAAGGAATAAGTGAGTCTAATCGGAAAAAAGTGAGCCGATTTGATCAACCTGTCAACTATGACCTAAATAGCATCACGACCCCTCCGTGTGATCGGAAATCTTGTCACGAAATCCATATTGATGTGCTCCTACTTCCACTCAGAAATAATCAAAGGAACCAACTTCCCGACGAGACTCTGATGTTCTACTTTCACCTGTTGGCATACTGGGCAATGAGCGACAAACTCCACAATGTCTGTTCTCATCCTAGGCCAATAGTAAGACTCATGAAGATCTTTGTACATCTTCGTGGAACCCGGGTGTAATGCATATGCCACATGATGACTCTCATCCATGATCTCGGTCCTCTAATCATAGGATCTGGGTACAAACATCCTGCCTCTCATCGTCAATGTGTCATCCTCAAACTGATTGTATCTCTCACCCAAGCCTGCTCTCATATGATCTATAATCATCCAAGTGCCAACATCCACTGTCTATGCCTCTCGGATCCTATCAATCAATATAGGTCTGACTCTAAGACTGCACAACAATCCACCACTGTTGTCAACCTTGAGATTGAAGATCTACCTCGATAGCTCCTGTACTGGAGAGACTCTATCAATGTCCTCAAGTGTCACACCATCCCTGAGCTTACGACTCAATGCGTCTGCCATGACATTCGCCTTTCCTGGATGATACTCCAAAGTCAGGTCATAATCCTTGACAAACTCCATCCATCGGTGTTGTCTAGCATTGAGTTCCTTCTGCGTCTTCAGATTCTTCAACGTCTTATGCTCCATGAAGATCTGAACGTGCTCTCCGTACAAATAATGCCTCCATATCTTCAAAGCGAAGACTATGGCAGCCAACTCCAAATCATGAGTCGAGTAATTCACCTCATGCGTCTTCAACTTCCTAGACGCATAGGCAATCACCCTGCCATGCTGCATCAGCACACAACCCAATCCCAATCTCGAGGCATCACTGTAAACCACAAAGTTCTCCCGACCCTCGGGTAGAACTAGAATCGATGCAGTGACTAACTGATTCTTCAGCTCCTGAAAGTTGCTCTCGCATCTTTCAGTCCATACAAACTTAGAATTCTTCCTCAATAGTTGTGTGAGTGGTGCAACAATAGTGGAGAAGCCCTGAAAAAATCTCCTGTAATAACTTGCCAATCCGAGGAAACTACGGATCTCCTTGGAGTTCCTAGGCGCCTCCCACTTAACCACATACTCTATCTTGGATAGATCAACAAGCACCCCATCCGCAGATATCACATGCCCCAAGAATGCCACTCTATCAGTCCAGAACTCACACTTGGAGAATTTGGCGTACAACTAGTGTAGCCTAAGTGTCTCCAACACTGACCTCAAATGTGACTCTCAGCACTAGGCGAGTAAATCAATGTATTATCAATGAACACGATGACAAAGACATCAAAGAAATCTTTGAACACCCTGTTCATTAAGTCCATGAATGCTGCTGGGGCATTCGTCAAGCCAAATGGCATCACCAAAAACGCATAGTGACCATAACAAGTCCTGAAGGCGGACTTCCTCATGTCACTCTCACTGATCCTCAACTGATAATAACCAGATCTCAAGTCAATCTTAGAAAACATCTTCGCCCCTCGCAGCTGATGAAACATGTCATCGATCCTAGGCAACGGGTACTTATTCTTCATTGTGACCCTATTCAGTTGCCTATAATCGATACACATCCTCATATATCCATCCTTCTTCCTCACGAAGAGAATGGGTGCACCCCATGGCGATACACTCGGGCAAATAAATCCAAGATCCAACAATGCTTGTAACTGCCTCTTGAGTTCCTCGAGCTCAACTGGTACCATCCTATAAGGTGGAATGGAAATCGGCGCAATGCCTAGAATCAACTCAATCTCAAATTCTATCTCCCTGCTCGGAGGCAACCCTGGTAATGCCTCGGGAAACACATCTGGGTGCTCCAGAAATACAGGCACATCCTCTAATCTTGGCGGTTCCTTATGTAGCTCGTGAATGTGAGCCAAATAAGCCCCGGAACCCTCATACAACATCTGTCTAGCCACCATGCTAGATACCACATAAGATGGTAACATCCTCCTGTCACCCCTAAAGACTACCACATCCCCTATGGGTGACCTCAACTCCACCTCCTTGGTATGACAATGCATGATCGTCTCATGAAGAGCCAACCAATCCATACCAAGGATGACATCAAATCCATGGATATCAATGACTACCAAATCAGCGGTGAACTCTACCCCACATAGCACCAGTGTACACCCTCTAAATACATGTCTAGCAACAAGAGAATCACCAGAGGGTAACAAAACAGATAAATCTGAATCCAAAGCAGAAAGCTCAACAGTAACCAAAGATCCGCAAGCAAGGGAAATAAATGAACAAGAAGCACCCGGATCAAACAAAACTGTCATGCATCTGTGGTTAACAAAAACCGAACCTGTAACCACCTCCGGGCTGGCTGCGGCCTCCTCTCGGGTCATAGCATAGACTCTAGGCAATCCCACTGTACCTGCTCTCTGTCCTCCTGATGTACTGGCGATGGCCTTGCCCTTGTTCTGCGCTGTCGCTACTGGTCCCCTGCTGCCTGACGCTGCTGGTCGTACTGGTGCTACTGGAGGTCGTGCTGTAACTGGTGGCCGTGAACCTCCTGGAACCTCTGACACCACAGATGGTGTATCCAACTCAGGACACTCACTCCTCCTGTGCCCGGCCTGTCCACACCTAAAGCACACTATAGTGCGTCCCGCATCTGTCCAACATCTACCACTGTGATGCTTGCCACAACTGTGACAAGAACCTCGCGGTGCACGATAACCTCCTCCCTGAGATCTGTCTCCAGTAAACTGTCCTGTCCTCTGAGGTGCTGTACTCTGTGCTCTGGCGGGTGGAGTCCACTGTGTCCTCTGCTGTGACCCCTCAGTCCTGCCTCTCTTACCGGCATCTCTTGGTCGGTCACCTGGTGTCCTCCTCTTAACAAATCGTGCCCGCCTCGCCCTGGCGTTCACCTGCTCCTCTGCTACAAATGTCAGTTCCTTCGCCCTCTCATAGGACTCAGCATCAATCCATCCAATTTGCTCCCGGATCCAAGTCGAGAGCTTCTCCAGGTATAGGACCTGTCAGCTCTCATTCGTGGACACCATGGTTATAGCATACTCACTCAGCCTCTCAAACTTGGTAGTGAAGTCCACCATAGTGTCATCTCCCTGCCTCAGGTGTATAAACTCTCTACTCCTCCTGAGATGATGGAAAGTGGGTATGTAATTATTCTTGAACGCGGTCTTAAACTCTATCCAGACCCATCCCACACCCAGAGTGGTGCTCCTGCTCATTCACCAAGTCAATGCTCTCTCCACCATCAGCTACTGCATCATCTGCATGCACTGGTCATCAGTAAATGCCATCATATGATATGTCCTCTCTAACTGGTGTAACCAGGACTCAACTCGAGCAGGATCCGACTGACCATCAAAATCCTCAATACCAGTGTCTCGCACCTGTCTCACTAACAGATCCAACCGCTTTACAGATGGGGTAACGAGCTGCACTGGCTATGGTGGTGGTGCTATGACTGGTAATAGCTCTCGAATGGTGGTCGTAATCATATCTCTCGTCATGACCATAATTTGCTCCACAATCATCAATGTTGGCGTCTGTCCCCCGATTGGTGCTGCCGTATGTCCTCCGGTTGGAGCTGTTGTGTGTCCTCCGACAAGAGCCATGGTCTGTCTCTTTGGTGGCACAACAGTATGCGCTTGTACATGTGGCGTCTCTCTAGTGCCACCTCCACTGGCTCTATCCAGGTGATGAGAGCCAGTCACAGATCTTCCTGATCCGTCATGCCCCTCTCGAGCATGCTGTCGGGTCGTGGGCGCCATTTTGTTAAAATAAATTCACCCGTTAGTATCCCTGAAATCGAAATTCATCAATTTCCATATACTAGCACAACGTATAATCATCTTCATGCTTAATTTAGGACCTATAACAATTTCTGGTAGTGATCTACCTCACTTATGCTAATTCTAGCATACATCATCATTACTTCTATCATAACAAGTATTAGGCAATAACATGATATAAATATGCATACAAGCATAAAGAAGCAAGCACAAGCAATTATTTTCAAATTTTAAACCCCGACTCTACCCACGTCCTTGCATTGGACCTAAAGCCTGGGCTCTGATACCATAATTTGTCACGCCCCGAACCCGACGCCCAGAGCACAACAAGGGGTGTTACAACTTTTCACTAATTCAAATTCAAACTCTAAATAACAATGGTCAATATAGTAGACCAACGACTCCAAAATAACTAACTCTAAAATTTTTCAAAAATTTCGGCATATGACCTTTGCTAAAAATTAGTCCATGTGACATGTACAACAGGTATAAAGGGCCAAGCCCGAATCGCATTAGGTAAAATAAGATGATAACAGATAAAGTAAAGAGCCAGATGCCCTCACAAGGAGTTCACAATACTCCAATACCGATAATAACAAATAAACGGACACAAAGTCTGACAAATAGGCAAAACTCTATGGATATGACAAGTATGGACAACAATATAGTCTAAAACTTTCCAAACTCTCATATACACACACAATCCTAATTATTTTTCCCTATTTAAGCCCGGTGAGCATGCAAGAGTCTATAGCCTCAATCCTCGAGGAGTATCTCCTCCTCATCTACAAAACAACACTAATAAGAGGGGTGAGCATAAATGGCTCAGTGAGTGAATAAATGGATCCATAAAATATTTAAACCACCCAAAAATAAAACCATCAAAGAAATACGATCAAAATGTATATCATATATAACTTCATATAATAAAATATTTGCAATCAATGCAGGAGTTAAAACATGCTATGTATGAGCTGAACTACGTGTCATGACACTTCGCCATCAGCGATCACATATACATCCCGCCACGGCTAATGACCACCTCGACCCCGCGAGCCATCGCTCGCCCCCACGAGGGCATCACACCATCACCACAATTAGTTCCCTCGATCATGCAGGTCGTCACCCGCCATGAGTATGAACTATCATCATCATCGCACAGGTAGATCACCTCGATCTCGCGAGCTATTGCTCACCCCCACGAGGGAGAGCTACAGTCATCATCATCAACACCTCACTCCATGTGAGATAGCATGCATGTCTAATGCACATGCATGAGATATACATATATCANAAATAATACTAGGAATTATCACTTGAATCAAACTTTCAGGATTTATAGACCACACAAGCATAAAAGCTTTCAAATCTCGGCATACGAGAAATCATACTTAAATTCTGAAATAGCCAAGCACAAGAAATTCATACGAAATCCAATCGAAAAACTGAAGCCGACATATGATGATAATAGCCCAAAAGATCATCACATCATCAACATAATCAATCAAGTGAGCTACATAATTGAATATAATGAACCACGATGATGTGGTGTTGCTCTAGGTTTATGGAAAGTCCCACTCACCTCGGATACACTCGACCTCGCCGGGTCCTCCGCGTTTGAGCAAATCAGTCAGTCGAGAACCTAATCAATATCCGATTAGGTTCTATTAGATTAATTATTTTTATAAATGTAAATAATCATGAATCTAATTTATATCTTTTCTCATTTGGTCTTAATAATCATATAATTTTCAGATTTATATTTTTATCCTTCTCGCATCCTAACTTTAATATTTTAACCATTCACTAGATATAACCATATCTTCAAATACTTTTACTTAGTTTTAATTAGTTGCATGCTTGAAACTATCCTCCGTCGCATATTCATAAAGAAAACTGATCATACATCTTATCACATGCATCTGAATTAGATCTCAATACAACACTGATTATATCAGATTTATTTACATATAGTTTTCAGATTCGAACTATACTAACCCATTTCATACATTTCAGGTCAATTAATCCACTTTTATATCACGGTCTTTAGTTCTATTTCTAGTAGATAAATATTAAATCACATTCATATGTATAGATATGATTACATGCATATCATCTTGATTATTCATATTAATCATCCCCAAATCAGCATAATAAGACAAGTTAATTACCACAAATCAGATTAGTTACCCACTAAAGAATCAAGTTTAGTATTTCAACTTATTTCTCATGATTCAGTTTAATAACTCGAGTTGATTTCTTGAAGTCAAATTCATATTTCAGATCAAATACTTAGGTCAGATCTATAAATCATGTTAATCATAAAATCAGATTAGTTATTTAGCATTCAATCAATTCCTAATCAATGTTATTTAACATATTTCTATTCTAAAACATATTTAACTTATAATGATTGTCACTCAACAACAAGCATACATTTCAATCTTTGTATATAAAACATGCAAGAGAAATCAATCAATAACTCCTCACCTGATCACCTGAAAATGGAAGGAAATGGAGAGTTCAGATCTTTCGCTCCCCAGCGACGGTGTAGTATCTATAGAAAAAAAGAAAAATGATTCATAAGGCGAAAACTAGGAGTGACACACAATTTGAACCTCTTGACAGAAATCCACCCTCACCAAGATGCAAAACAGAAGAGAAGGGTCCAAAATCTGTAGTCGCTCGATGGTGTGTCTGTAGCTCAAATGGTGTTGCAGCAGCAAATGTGCGAAGGCCTCCCGCGCGCTATCACTCCCATCGTCTCCGATGATTCAAGTGCTCAACCAACGGCTGCCATCAAATGAGGGTAAAATCAGACCCTAGCACGATTGAATAGAAGTTGTATCCCTAAACTAATACTCACACAAGCTCATTGACTCATGGCTGCTCCGAAATGTCGGCGCATCTCCGTGAATGGCGTTCGAAAATCAGCGAGAGAACTGCGAAATCACCGGTAAACACCAATTAAATCCCATTGAAATCAATCAAAAGTGTTCCAATCCGATGTACCTACTTACCAGTGCGGATAATGTGAAGAACCGCGCTCGTTGTCACCGGATTCCTCACGTGTGCACGTCAACGTCACCTCTGGCTCCGAGCTGCACACCTACGAAGTTACATCAATCAGCTGTTGTCATTCAATTTGCGTCGACATGAGGATCGCGACCGTACCTGCCGATGATCGAATGGTGGCCGACAGCTGCAGCTTTGGCGTCGTCCTGGCGATGGGCGACTTGCGGCGACGACGAACGATGGGGAGTCTATTGTAGCAACACGAATGGAGGGGAGAGAAAAGGTAGCTATATAAATATATAAGTAGGGGACACGTGTTGCGAATCCGATGGTGGTCATATTTATTTATTTACAAATATCTATCCTGCGGAAAGACAAGTATACCCCTATTACTTATAAAATTTTTGCCCTCTGTCCTTGGGCCTTGTGGGCTGTTTTTGTGCAGGCTTACATCACACCTCTACGAGAGGGACACCACACCCACATAAATCATCGCTCGACACCATGAGTCATCGCCACCATACATCAAACAACACGCAAGGATCACCTCACACACGTGAGTCATCACTGACACGGTGAGGGCCTCACACCTCCACGAGATGAACACTTCACCCACGCGAGCTATCGCTCGTCACTATAAGGGTCTCTCATAACTATACATCATCTCAATCACTACTCATCATCATCTCGCTCCAACACGAGTCACCATGCATGCTCTAAAGCATATGCATGATGTATCATGATATTATTATAAAAATAATTCATATTTGTACATATCAATTTCCATACAAGATTTATTTAACATCACATGATAACACATCCGAAAAAATTCATATCAATGAAATAGTATCATAGCATCTGAATCCATGAAAAGTACATAACGAAAAATTTGTATCAAAACATCGGAAAATCGGACGCAACATATCATAACAGTAGCTCAAACGACAATCACATCATTAATTCACATAATTAATCTCATGAGGTAAAGAAATGATTTACTGGACCACTAACAGTGTGATTATATATAAGATCGTGAAATTCACTCACCTCGCTATGTTTGACCTCACACGGTCTCCCGCATCCAAGCAAATATATAATTGGAGAACCTAATTAAATACACAATTAAGTTCTATTAGTACCTTATATCATATATCGTACATCATATAATAGTAGTTTGTAACATACTTTTATTTAAGCATAACTAAATTACACATGCATTATCATGATTAAAATAATAATATAATCATTATTTGAAAATTTTCAAATTAATAACTAATGTTTATTTATAAGTTTCAAATTATTCACATTTTTAGATAAATCCTTATCTAATTTGATCATTATCATTTGTAGTATCTTAAAAAAAATCCTTACTTTAATATAATCACTTTCTCACATCCTTCCTAATCATTTCTAAATTATTTTATTTCCTAGTTACAGTTATTAATTAGGCACATCATAATATCGTTACTATTTTAACATAGATTTATTAACTTCAAAACTGATTTTACACATCATTATTTAGTCATTATTAAATTTCTTTGTGTCAACTCATATTACCTCCTTGTCTGTTTTCTTATCCTCATTTACTTATGTTCTCTTTTTAACTCTTCACGTACATTTAAATGTGCATACATATATTCAATGTAGTTTCAACTCGCAGTTTAGATTATTATCAAATCTAAATCAACCAAGCACCTATTTTTCAACTTTACACTCAAGTAAACAATTCATATGATAATTAACTTATCACCTCACTTTGAAATTGTCTTATTTTAATTTAATATTTATCCTTAATTAAAATAGAGTATTAGTCACCTTGAACATAAATTACTTAGTAATAGACATCTACATCATTAATTTTTATACAATAATAAATAGGACCGTGACATTAGGTCCTACATTGCTAGGGAAGTATATATATGTATATATATATATATATATTTCT
>LTAE01003699.1:12428-35984 GCA_001647135.1 Pontederia paniculata
ATATATATATATATATATATATATATATATATGTATATATGTATATATGTGTGTGTGTATGACTTTGAAAATAAGATTAATATCTTTCATTAATATGTTAATAATGAATGTCATCATCTCGTACACAATGATATTAATTTCTGATATTAACTAAGATTGGGTACATCATATATTTAATAACATGTAAATGCCTATCATTGCATCGTCGAGTGCCTAATTGCAATTACACTTTCAATAAAATTAAATAGCTATTATGAATCTGCTTGGGTCATTATAGTAGAAGAAAGTTTCAGTGTCGTTTGTTGCTGCATTAACCCTCCACACCATCGTGAAGGCTCAAATGTGTTGTGATGAAACCCCAGAATATCAAAACCCTTTGTCTTCGTCTCGTTGCACCCATAGAAATCATACACCCGATGATTGAATCGAGCACCGACAACAGCGGGTTCAACTGCAAACAAATCGGTGACCCCCTGGTGGCGGAAGATAATCTTCCCAACACAAATCAAAACCCTCTGGAAAATATTCATAGATCCGCCTAATCAATGTATTAATCTTACTTAAGGACTGTGAAGAATTGAGTCCCAACGTCATCGAATTTCCCTTGCATGCCACCGAATAAGATTCTGGTCTACACTGTAAACTCGTCTGCGAGCACCCAAAATTCCTATATCCACGTCCTCGTCGCGCTTGTTCGAGTTGTACCAACCAATGGTCACGGCGCCATAAGTAGGTGGTTGTTCGGATGCTGCCTTGGTGTGTCGTCGAGTGGGGAGGCGAAGGAGAACGATGGAGGGAGAAGGGAAAAAGGAAGAGAAACAAGGTCGTCCCTTTTAAGAGCATGGTGCCACGTGTCATGCATCCAATGATCGGATCATTTTTTTTTACTTTTCAGACCTCCAAAAAGATGTGAATGCCCTTGTTATTTTGAAATTTTTTGAAGTGTGCCATTGGCCTTTTTATGTGGTCTGGTTTGAAGCTTACAAATATGGCAATCACAAGATTTTGCACCATAAGAGATTTTGCATAGCTACCAAGTGAGTTGACAAGTCTTGTGGACGGTGAGGTGGTTAGGTTAGAGGGATCAGTGGTGGCTGGTAAGGGTTCGACAATTATCCACCCATTCACGTGTGCCAATGCTCGACTTAACACATGTTCTTAGGCTGTGGGTTATGGGCATCGCCGGAGGTTTTGATGTTTCTAGCAACGACATCTGACCAACGAGGTGGTGTGATTCAACAGGTTCTCAAAGGCCCACTATGAAGCTCTTTGTCCTGGCCCGAAGCGTGATGGAAGATGGTGGTTGATGCCTCAATACGTGAGAGTTGAGGGAACCAATGGACAATATCAACATCTCTATCAATTGTTCGAAGGTGCTAGTGATTGAGTAAATAGTCTCTGCCACCATAAGATGTAGGGGAACACCTTGGAGGAGAAATCTATGGATTGGCAGCATCGGTACTAGGGTTGCACCGTTTGTTGGTTCCTAGTGGTGCCACCATATCACACCGTTCAGGGAGGGGAAGAGGGGCTGCTAGGAGGGCCTCTCGTTGTTGCGGCATGCTCGAGAGGAGCAGACCACTGGGAGATCCATGATAGGTGGAAGGGACAACTGGGACCTAGGATGGAGAGAAACATCTAATGAGTGAGGCTAGATTACCAAGATCATTTGATTCTACGCCTACCAGGCACGTCCGGAGGAGGTCGACTCTTCTCTACACCGTTTGTGTCCATGGAAGAGTGACAACACAACAACTAATATCTTTGTGTGGTTATCTTCGTTCACAGCGGCATGTGTGACATATGTGACGTCGACAATGGAATTTGCTCTTTTCTGATCCTTTTCTTCATCGGCTTCTGACTAGGCAATCCGGACTTGGTTACACCTCATACGACAAAGAGGACCCATGCAGGGATGGACCTAGGGATGAAAGATAGGGGCAAAATGTATAGAAGCAAAATAATAAAATTTGTGAGAGGCCAAAATAATAAGACATTGATAGGATTTGAACCCTAGTGGTGCCACCATATCACACCGTTCAGGGAGGGGAAGAGGGGCTGCTAGGAGGGCCTCTCGTTGTTGCGGCATGCTCGAGAGGAGCAGACCACTGGGAGATCCATGATAGGTGGAAGGGACAACTGGGACCTAGGATGGAGAGAAACATCTAATGAGTGAGGCTAGATTACCAAGATCATTTGATTCTACGCCTACCAGGCACGTCCGGAGGAGGTCGACTCTTCTCTACACCGTTTGTGTCCATGGAAGAGTGACAACACAACAACTAATATCTTTGTGTGGTTATCTTCGTTCACAGCGGCATGTGTGACATATGTGACGTCGACAATGGAATTTGCTATGATAGGTGGAAGGGACAACTGGGACCTAGGATGGAGAGAAACATCTAATGAGTGAGGCTAGATTGCCAAGATCATTTGATTCTACGCCTACTAGGCACGTCCGGAGGAGGTCGGCTCTTCTCTACACCGTTTGTGTCCATGGAAGAGTGACAACACAACAACTAATATCTTTGTGTGGTTATCTTCGTTCACAGCGGCATGTGTGACATATGTGACGTCGACAATGGAATTTGCTCTTTTTCGATCCTTTTCTTCATCGGCTTCTGGACTAGGCAATCCGGACTTGGTTACACCTCATACGACAAAGAGGACCCATGCAGGGTCGGACCCAGGGATGAAAGATAGGGGGGAAGGGCAAAATGTATAGAAGCAAAATAATAAAATTTGAGAGGGGCCAAAATAACAAGACACTGATAGGATTTGAACCCTAGACCTCTTGATTTAAACCAAACCCACCTATCCACTTAAACTACTATAAATTTGTATTACTTTCTTAACATTTTATGTATATATTGACTTTAACTAATATATATGTATATATATACTTAATACATCGAAAAGTTGGGAGGGGTCGTGCCCCCCTCCCCACTGCCTATGTGGGTCCGCCCCTGGACCCATGCAGGTCCTCGCGAAATGTCCGCGACGGGGACATTTGAAGCAGAGGTCCACAATTCACTATGTCATCAATGTCGCTTGGAGTGCATTTGCCAATCGCCTTCGTTGGGTCTTGTTGCTAGGAGGCCATTGTACGGGACGAAAAATGGTCACGGGGCGTGGGGAGGGGGGTAGGTTAATGGCCGAGGAGCTCCTTGACCAAGGGCGTCCCGCTACCAGATCTATGTCGAGCGAGCATGTGAGAGGGAGCGGATGCGTTCTCATCACCTTCTGCGACACAATATCCAGACGACGCGGCGGCCCTAGGTCGAACGGAGGCGATCAAGCATTTGCATAGCACTTCTCTCTATTTTATGTGCAACATTAAGGAATGGTTCTTGAATTCATTTAACTTTCTATTATTCTATAATCGAATAAGATAATAAGCACGTTTATGTGTAGACGTGTAACTTTGCCAACATATTCTGATTAGAGATAAGAAAGAAGAAGGATGGGTATTTTATGTAAGCAAACAAACTAGAAAGAACAAAAGAAGCATAAAATAAATTATTCCATTATTTTAACAATCAATGATTTTTTTTTTAAAAAAAAAAGACCATCTGAATGAAGTCATATCAAACAAAAATTACATAAAATATATCTTCTTATGTTGTGAATATCTTTTACATCCATTTACCAAATAAATATATAAATTATGTAAATAAATATTAACTAAATTATATAAGCTAATAATGATGATATTAAAACATATAAAATGTAACAGAATCAACTTATATAATAAAAAAATGCCAAAAGTGACATAAATATAAATTAATAGAAAATAGGATTATGGAAACAACTATTGAAAAACTTTATAATGTTCTTTCTTTAATTTTAGGAAACTATAATTGGCACTATTTTTTTTTGCTCGGAAAAAATGGTGATGCCCTTAATTATTATGGTCATCATATGACCACTTATAAGCATATGATCAGGGACGGATCCAAAACGAAAAATTAGGGGGACCGATATATATAAAAGTAAAATAAAAAAATTGGGAGGGGCCAATGATTGAACCTTAGACCTCAACATAGTACCCAAAATTCCCTAACTACTAGCGTATACTGATAACCTTGTACTTTTTTTAGCACTTATTTTATATATTGATTGTATCTATTAGTATATACTTATATATATTTTTTTTTATATGGAAAAGTTTGGGGGAGGCCACTATGATAGGTCCGCTCCGCCCCTGCATATGACAATTCAAAACGAGTTGACCGATAGCATCGAGGTCACGAGTCAACTATCAATATATTTAAGTTACTAAAAGAAACTATCAAATCCGGACTTTGATTTCAAGGTAAAAAAAATTAACTCTTAAATGATTAATTGCTAATTTTCTTATATTAATTTAATGGAAAGTAATCTCCAACCTTTTTTTTTCTTTGTCATTGACCATTTTTATGAACAGTAGTCACTGCTAATATATTAAAATTAAATCAAATTGTTAAAAATACAGATTCAATGTATGAATCGTATGACATATCATTGTTTCGCCTTTACGACACATAAAAAGGAGTCATCATATTATTGAGTTGCGTATGAAATTTAAATTAGTACAAGATAATTTCTTTTGGTATCAGGATTAGATATTCCTAAAACAATAAATAGGTAATAAATTTTATTTATAACGATCTTGATGGATAAATTTATGCAACAATATCAGTAGTTTGTCTAATTTAAATTCTACCTTGAAACTTGATTTTGTAATGAGTTAATCGTCCATTTTTTTCTATTTTTATGCAAATATTATTTTTATTATATCTTTCAACCAAATCAATATACAAAAGTAAAATAAAAAAGGGCCATTAGTGCCTCTTATGATGGCGGCCATGCTCCCGACCTCAATGAAGCATCATGCTCGTTTCCTCCACTCGGAGGATGATGACATCTTCGACTCTAACAAAATATCTTTTTATTGAAATTTTTAATAAAATTATTTTATGTTTAAATGAATTCAGGTCTTATTTAGATGTCCAATAATTTTGAAATATTTAATCATTACATTGTAATATTTTTTGTTGACAGATTTTTTCACAAATAGATATTTGATATCAATTTTTATTGAATAAAACTACAACGTAACAAGTGAAAACATCGTAAAATAATTATCTATTTCTATCTTCATATTTTTCTTTTTTTTTCTTTTTTATTCTTTTGTAGTTACAACACATTTAAAAAATTAAACCATTTTTACGTCGAAAAAAAATTGTTAATTTTTCCAAATATCAAAAAAATTTACAAAGTATCCAAATAGATCCTTAAACTTGATTTTTTTTAAAATGAAAAAAAAATTATTTATCATTTTATCTCAATTCTATATTGATGGCGTGATTTGCCCATTCGAGAAGCCAAATCAGGATGGATGGTCTCTCTTAGGGCGTGTTTGATTTATGGATTTGTGAATTCCTTGGAATCCTTACATTCCATGGAATGTGATGCCATGGAATTACATTGCTAGAAATATAATATTATTGTGTTTGGTGTGTAATTGGAATCTATCATTATTGTGTTTGATTTATGATATTAATTGCATTTCTAGGAATCTTATAATTTAAAAGAGATAAATCAATGAGATGAATATCATACACGAAAAAAATTAAAAATTAAAATTTTAGATTGTAAAAATTAACATACTTCATAAGTCACATCCTGCATTATTTACAAAAGTACTTATTAAAGCAAACTCTGAAAGTTTACATTAATGAAAGCTTCTGAAAATTACGTAAAAAAACATAAAGAAATAATAACTTCATATCTTAAAATAAAAAAAACTTTTGAAAGCAGAAATTTTGTGAAAAATAAAAAGGTAACAATTTAAAATAAAATTTTGAAAAAAATTTAAAATGTTAGTATGCATTTTCTAAAATTTCTAAGTTGATATGAGGAAACATGGATGATTTGGAGGAGAGTACTCATGTCAAATAAAAATGATAATATAAAGGAATCTTATCTTTTTTTTTTCATTAGTCAATATTTTTTTTAATCTTGATGGCCAAATGTCATGAACTTTTTTTTGGTGGATGAAGTAAGACTGATAACTCTTGGAGGGTTTTTTGGCAATGTAAAATTAGAGGAGGTTTTTATGGTAAAGTATGTTTCAGCAGCAGGAATGAGTCATTACTATGTATTTTGAGAGTAATGTGATTCCCATATTTGAAGAAAATCCTATTAATTCTGGAATATAATATTCTCATATTCATTCCTATAAATTGCAAAACCAAATAGAATATTCAAAATTTTTTTTAGAATTCATCTAAACATAGAATATACCAAACACACCCTTAAAATTTTCAGATTGCTTCCTTGATGGATTTTAATTTTGGAATTATTGTACCTACAAAATATTTTTAGAAATATGTAGAAATGTAAAATATATCTTAATCCTCTATATAAAATATTTGATCATTTTCATATAAATTTATCCATCATTATTAATTTATCTCATTTTTTCTGACATTGATGACTCTCGATATGTCGATGGTTTAAAAGAATAAATCTGAAAAATAAATTATTATGTTGTTAGTATTGTCCATTTTTATTTTTTAAAACATATTATAAGAATACGAGTTTATAATCTTTAATAAAAAATGTTTTTTTAAAAGAATAAATAATTTTGAAATCATGTGTGCATCGACCCCTCATATATATACTAGTTAATACAAGAGGAAGAAATATCCTGTTATTATGAAATGAGATTTAGGGAAATAAAAGATATATTTAGCATTCTCAGCCCTAAACTTGTCACATACGCTTATATATATATACTTAATTGAATAATCTAAAACGCAGTGTGCAATGTAACCTATTGCACGTACGATATTATTTTCTTAAATTTTTTATATAATTCAAACTATAACTTAATTAAATCATTTACACACATATATCTATATATATATACACTTTTAAATCGGGTTTACTAGCAAATCTCCCATCCGAGAATAAGAGCCGTTTCCCCCTCACCGTCTCGCCAAATCCACGGCGAAGGCCTCGGATTTCTAGGGATTCGTCTCACGGGAGGCACCGAGCAAGGCTGGCAATGGAGGGTTCTGCGATCCCGGTGCTTCTGTAGGTGGCGAAGAAGCTTCTCCCATGGCGGATTCGGCCTCGCGGGCGCCCGCGGACTCGGCGAAGGACGACGAGCTGGTCGATCTGCTGCGGCGCCTCGTTGCGTACCTAGCCGAAATCATTGAGAGCCTGCCCTTCTCGCTTGATCGCCAGGTTCGAGGATCTCATTACCTTCCCCTTTAGTCTCCCAAGTTTGTAAAATTCGGATGCTTGAAACTTTGTTGCAAGGCATGCTTTCGTCTGATATCTCCGGTAATGTGCTGGTGGAACAATAGCCTTGAAGAAAGCTTGCACCTTTGGCTCCTGGCGGTTGCTTGTTGTTGTGTGGACATGTTGTTTTCTGAATTTTGTTGTTGAAATTGAAATTTTAAAATGTTTGTAGTGACAAAAGGTGCGGGAATTTGTAGTTTATTGAATCGCAATGTGGAATCTTTACTAATTATTTATATGATCGACCTTTTGTGCTCTTCGGACTGTCACGCCAAACAAGTAGCGAAACAAAAAAAAGATCAGTGAATAAAAAAAATGCTGAAATGTGCAAAAGATTTATGCAACTGAACATATAATTTACAAGCATGTCTAATTCGATCTCTATCTCATTACTCTCGGATTATATTTATGTCCTATGTTTATGCTAATACATGGTATTTCAAGGAATTTTTATACATACGTCCCTTTTGCACTATATGTTGACTTCGTTCTTGCATGTTCTATCCCTTAAATTTCACATGCAATGATTTAATTTAGTGCATACCACTTTCCAGAAACTCCGCTTTATCACAACTCTTGTGGCTATTGCTATTACATTAGCTGTCGTTTGGAAAATCTTGAGAACACCCCAACAGCAACAAAGAAGGCCGCCGCACAGACGACCTACATCATCATCTAGTCTGTCTAATTCACGTGCAGGTACAGTCTTATCGCCTTCTGAAGTTTACTCGTCATCTGGGGATTCTAGAGCACAATATGCAGTTGATGAGTTCTTCCAACCAGTGAAGGTATTATCATCCTTTCTTTATTTTGACAAAGCTACTATCAGCCTTTCTTCACAAGCATATCTTGTTCCGAGTGCAATCAACAGGCTTCATGAATGTTTTTCTTTACTCTGCAGCTGACTTTGGAGCAGCATGTGAGACATAGATTGAATGAAGGACGAAAGGTTGATACGCATTTCTCTGATTTGCCCTAGATCATTATATTCGAACATTTACAATTTTAACCTTTGATTAGTTGTTAAACGAGCTCTTGCTTATACAAATTTTAAAGCTGTTAACCTGATGTTTTTTTTTGTATGGTCATTACCATGAGAGCCCTTCAAAAGAAAATTACAGATTGTCATTATTTAGATACTTTAGGTAGTTAGATGTTGCATAACCTGTTGTAGTTTAGATGTTGGTTCGATATGGAACTTATACTTGATGCCTCAGATTTCATGCTTCTATCCAAATTGAATATTGAAAAATATATGTTTGTGTTATCATGTTACAGCGCAGTTAAAGAATCCATCGGTGTGTAAATTTTTTTTTTTGAAAGAGCATCCATCTGTGTATTGGCATCATGTCTTGCTTGCAATTCTTTAAGCGGATACCAACAACAATCTCCTTTGCTAATTGTCGTCAATATTTTACTGTTCTGACTTTTCAGTCTCAGTTGAATGCTGTTTTACAGGAGGTACAGACTTGGTAAAAATTTTAGAATCAAGAAACTTATATTCTATATGCCAATTTTATAGTAAAAATGCACAATGATTCTAGGGATACTTCCTTTCTTATGTCATGGTGTAAGTTGCATAGTTGTCAGTCTAATCTACATTTTTCATGTGATGTTTGATCTGTAGTTGTTATTCTCGAAAGAAGTATGCTCTTGTGCATACTTGCTTACCGCAAGGTTGTACCTTTGTCATTTAAGTCCTTCACAAACTTGTTATTCTGTGTATTACCCAACTCTGATGAATGACAGAGATCTTATGTTATAGCATGGATAAAAACAATGCAACTAAGTATTTATGTGGGAGATATCAACTCAATCGTATGCATAAAAGTGTTTATATCATTTTGTGCTACACCTTTTAGGTCACCTGCCGTCTAGCTGGTGTAGTTCTTGAGGAAAGCACCCCAGAGGAGCTTCAGGTTTGTGGATCTGCTCTTTTCATCTTTGTCTGTCAATGTTGTTAAGTGAATAACTACCTGAATATGTTTCCTTGTTTTTTTTCTGATAGAAAAGTGCAACTGTTAGATCATCTGTGCTGGAACTACTGTTAGAGATAACAAAATTCTGTGATGTTTATCTCATGGAAAGAGTCCTTGATGATGAAAGTGGGGTACATGTGCTTAACTTTTGAATTTGTATTGCACAGATTGTTGTCCGTTGATGGTAAAAAAATAATGTTGATACTTAAAATTTCTGGCCTAGTGGTTGCTTCAGAAATGCTACATTAAGTCCATATACATAAATTCGTCTCGTTGGTCATAAATTATTGTCTCTCTTTTTTATACAAAAGTACTACCTGTCTATATACTTAAACTTAGAACCTGCAATGTTTGCTTTTGTTCTGAATATTCTAAAATATGTCTTTTTAAGAAATGATCTAAAATATCTAGAAGACATCATGACATGTCACATAAAATTATGCATCTTAAATCTTTTCCTGAGAGATCATCCTCTCTTGTTAAGCTAAACTTATTTTCTTGTCAAATAAGTTGACCTTATTATCTAACATATGTTAGAGCTTGAGTTATCTCAATAGACCTTTTTTTCCTTAAAAATGAGATGTAAGAGTACCCTCAAAAGAAAATTTAAAGAGAAAAAGACAGTATTATGTAAGGATCACTTGTATTCAGCATGACCTTCAATATGCGCTATGGCACTCAATTGGCAAAAATTTCTTTTGAGACAAATCAATGATGCAGGAAAGGGTACTTTCAGCACTGGATGATTCTGGGGTTTTTGCTGCTGGTGGCTTGTTAAGGGATAAGGTAAGACTTGAGAGCATTATGTTAATATCCCTCAAAACGAGCATTTTATAACTATACATTATTTAATGTGGTTAAGGATTGCGTGAAACATTTTTTTGCTCCACAAATATGTAACATCATAGATTTTTATACCAATGATTGAGATACAACCAAATCTTGTAGTTACATGGTTTTACTTTTTGTGCTATATCTCAACCATTAATATTGAAATCAATGGTGCTTCACATGTGTGGAGCAAGGTAGTGTTTCACATATTCCTTTTTCCTTATTTAATCTTAGAAAGAGTGCTTGAGAACACTCATCGTGTTTGTTTAGGCTTTAGTGAATAAACTCGTTCATGACTATGAAACAACTGCTAGTACTTGTTATAAAGTGATGACATCATTCTTATATTAATGTTCTTCTTCTTGTTGTTCACTTCTGATTAAACACATGCATGTTATGATAAATGTGAAGCTCTTTATATATTTCCAAAGCGTAACAAGTATTCACATACTTAAAATTCTTTATCACACTTTATTTTGTGGACCAACATTTGCTTGACCAACTTAAAATTGCCAATGGATAATCAATGTCTCTCCTTCTCAAAAAAAAAAAGAAAGAAAGAAAATAATGCTCGTAGTTTTGTGTCATTGTCGTTATGCTAATAGTGAGCTAGTTATAGGCCTTTTCTTTCAGATATGACTAGGCTCACATGCATGCATGAAACATTAACTTTTTTATTTACTATTAAATAAAACTGAAGATTATGTTTGGTCAAATATTAATTTCAATTTGTTGAATAAATTTTTCAATAACTTTAGTTTTATGCTAACCTGCACCCAGTTTCTGTGTTGATTTTGCAGGTTCTTTTCTGTAGCACCGAGAATGGGCGCACATCTTTTGTTCGTCAACTGGAACCTGATTGGCATATTGATTCAAATCCTGAAATTATTCAACAATTAGCTGTAAGTTAAAAATTAACTTTTCAATTTCGGTGACTTGTCAGGACTAACATTATAACTGGTGAAAATTCACATTGTGGCAAATATCTATTTTTTTTTCCTAAAAGCATTTTAAACATCTAAGTTTTTATCCCGAAAAACACCATCTATGTTTATAACATAATTTCATGAGAAAGTTTTGGTCAGCAGGCTTATTCCTAATTAGGTTTTCATGTGTTCGTGCTGCTCAGTTGACTTAATAAAGAGGTTGAGACTTGCTGCCCGACATATCTTTTGTGCTTTACAAATGTTTTCTCATTTATTATCCTGATAAAGTCCTCAAATACGAGAGTATTTCCAAACACCTAATGACAGAAAATTGCAGTTGTTGATTGGTTAATTTCAGTGTTTGTTGGTCGAAGATGGTGGAAACACTTTCTTTTTATTTTTTATTTAATAAGGGAAACACTTTCTTTTAGCTCAATGGCCAAATGATATGTTATTCTTCTTGCTTCAGAGGTTCATAAAATATCAACTCCATGTCACTCCAAACCTTCCAGGACATATAGCTGCAAATGTATTCACTTCAGCGAGCTTGGAGCAATTTTTTGGTGGTTCAGACCAATTATAATGTGAGTACATATATAAAAACAGTCATTTTTTGTGTTTTCACTGCCCTTTTTTCTGTATCTTCTGCTTTACTGATATGGAACAGATTGCTTGTGAGTTTTATTAATAATTTAGTAGTGGGATCCCTTTAGAAAAATAATAGTGGTAGTGTTTGAATTTGTTTTGAAACATTCTAACAGAAAATCAGATCAATTAGTAAAAGAGAGGGGGACACCATCACATGCAGCAGCTATAATAACATGACCAGATCAAAATTCTTTAGATTATTATTTTATGTCAAATTTGTAAACTATGTAATAATCTTTATTGACAAATAAAACACAACATTGCTGTGGAAAGGACAACGTGATATCCTAATGCTGCTAATCAGATTAGGAAACGCATTCTGAATCATGTTCTCTTCCACGATATTTAAACTTGTCTCTCATTGATTTTCTTGACTACACTTTGCAGTTATATATGGAATCATTATTTCGAAGATTTCATTTGGATGAAGGATCTAAACTGTTAAGTTCCGCAAATGCTTGCATATTACATGCAAGTTTAGCTCTGACCACAGAGGATAGGATTGATAAATGTAATACTGGTCTGCTGCATTTCTACCCCTGTGATTTTTCTGTTAGCTTGTAAGAATGAACCAAGAAGATTCAATTCTGCTAAAATTATTAGTTGAAAAAATAGATTCTCTGCTCAATGCCTTGTGCGTTTTGGGGGCTATAGTGTATAGTACAACTTTGAAGAATGAATTTTCAACCTTTCAGAAGCCAATTCAACTTGCACTGCTAGGAATCCTCTGATCTGCTGATGTACCTTTTAGTGAAACAAGAGTGCTATTAGATATTGAGGTTGGGGAGCCTACTTAGCAATTTAGCCTACTTAGCAAAATTGCTAAGTAGGCTCCCTTTCTCCTTAGATATTTCATATGCTGAAATTCTTAATACCATTCATTGAGGATGATTTTACTCTTTGATTTTAGCATCAGTGTCTTTTATCATGCAGAATATTAGATAATATAAAGATAAAATTACCACATAAGGAGTGTTATTTTTATTTTTGTAGTATATAAAAGATTGTATATAAAAAAAATAAACGGCCATATAAAGAGAGGGGAGTGTCATTAAGGGAATCCTGTTTTTGGATCATGTTTTATATGTGTGTATTTTGAAGGTAGAGTGTATATTATCAAAATGATGCTTTTTTTCTGAATGCATTACTAACAAGTTTTAAAATGTTTGATACTTCTCAGATTAAGGAATATTATTCATGTATAGAAACTATATAGATTGATGATTGATCATCGGTAAAACTTGATTATCGCGAATACTCTAATGATTCATATAAACCGATATCATCGGAAATTGATGATAACAAAATATAGAAATTGGCATTATCCTCCACTAACATGTGCAATGCAGTAGTGCACCAGTTTTATTACTAACATTGATTTAATATGGAACACATTTTTTTCCTCTGAAATCAAACTTCATTTCATTTATAAAATGTGTTTGTATATGACCATATATCGAATTAATATGATGGTGCAAAATAATACTAGGCATGCTTTCCTCCTAGTTAACAAATTAGTTTAATGATAATTATGTACGTGATTATCAATAGTTAGTTGATTAATCTGGCTGGCGAGTTAGATTTCGAATCGAGTTCGTCAATTTTACTATGATCCTAAATGCTCAGTGCTATAAAAATTTTAAATTCTTACAGATAATCTTAATTTAATAATTATGATCGGAATTAAAATTCTTTTTTAACAACTAGTTGTAATATGGTTGAATCAAGCTCGGCGTCGGCGACACATAATGAGATTAAGTATAAATATAAAAATAAACTATGTATAGCTTATTTGATATGGAATTAAAAGATTTTGAGTTTAAATTTTAACAGCTCTTATTATATATATAATATATATAGTATAAATATAATAGTGCTTTCAAATTTAATATACTCTTTCATTTTATTTATTTATTCTTCATTATAATGTAATTGAAAAAAATGAAAAAAAAGACGATCTCTCTCTCTCCCCTGTCACGAGTCCTATCCCGACCAACTGCAGATCTCCGCCGAATAAAAATAATCTCATATTTTCCATATCTTTTAGATTTATTTGTTTCTTTTTTTTCTCTATTTTGTCCATATTTTTATATCTTCATATCTTATATGAAGTTTAAGATCTACTTCTAAACAGAACTAGTTGCTAGATCTATCAAGTGGAGAGAAGATGGAAACAAACCTATCATGTGCGAGTAGGATTGACCAATGTTTCTATTTTCCTTTTAAGGCATTATAATTTTTCAGTCGTTTTCTGACGTGTTAAAAAGTATTAGCGTCCAATTTATGTCCTTTATTTTTCTTCCAACTTGTAGTTCAATAAAATTTTGGTTCCACGTACAAACTAGTTAATATTTTTATTAGGGAAAAAATAATGCATATTGAACTCTTATACGAGTTCGATTGACTTATTAGTAAAATTTGATTCAGCGGTAATTATTAGCATGCGAACTTTTCTTGGCTATAAACTTCTTACGGTTAACAAGATTGTTGTTGTTGGACTCAAATGAATCTCATGATTTTGATGAAGATGTGTCTACTAATAAATTATGAGTGTTGACAAGTGGCATATACTTTCGTATTTTGTGACATGAAGTAGACTGTTCAAATGGATATTAAGAGGAGTATCAAAGGTTGGTTGAACAAAATTCTACAAGTCGGTCGAACCTAGTGAAGTCGATTGATAGGTAGATTAAACCTAAAATAAGTTAAAAGCGAGCATCGGTTGAACCCTTCATCAAGTCGGTTGAACCCAATAAAGATAGATGGACATAGAACAAAATACACATCAATAATGAACGTTGATCGAACCCTTTCACAAGTCGGTCGATAGGTCACTATGCACTGTCAACGCATACTAGTTTTGATTGACTGACCAATCGATCGATCTGACATAAAGGTTTAATCGATCATGTTTGATGGGTCTAACAACTATATTATTTTTGATAAAAAAAAGATGAAGGGAGCCAAGCAACAGTCATATTTAAAACAAGATGTTATAAAAGGGTCATTGGAGGTTCAATACATGAAGCTCTTACGAAGAAATCAACTTGCAACTCCATTGAGCACAAAAAGAACACTTTGAACCTAACTTTACAAATTATTGACTCTCTCTTTCTTTGAGTGTTCTATATTGTATCTGATAAAAAAAACTTAGGGCATGTTTGAATGTTCAGTAATTCTGAAGTATTTAACCGTTACGTCATAATATTTTTTGTTGGCGAATTTTTTTACAAATAAGCGTTTGGTACCAATTTTTGTCAGATAAAAATACAACGTAATAGGTGAAAAACGTTGTAAAAATAATTATCTACTCCTACCTCCGTATATTTTTTTCTTTTTCTCTTTTATTCTTTTGTAGTTACAACGTATTTAAAAATTTTAGAATATTTTTACGTCGAAAAAAAATTGTTGAGTGTCTTAATATAGGTTTTCAAAACGTCAAAATTTTTTACCAAGTTCCCAAACAGGCCCTTAGTCTTGCCTTTTCCGGATAAAGGATTTGAAGTTATAATAAGACGTTTTTCTACTGGTAATCTTTATAAATTACTGATAATATGAACTTTAAATTACTTGGCTCACCAGATTACCTTGTTTACCTATTTTAATTTGTAAGTAATCTAGATTGTCTAGCAATGTAGATTGTCTATGAAGTGACAATCCAAGTTAATCATGAGGAGTGTGTCTTTTCAAATTACCATATAGGTGGTAATCTTTATAGGTGGTAATCTTTGTTATAATTAATTTTCATATTTGCGCTTCTAAATCTTTCATAAATAAAATATAACGCAATAAAATATATCATATAATAATAACAACACAAATAATAATAATAAATATTATTTAAATAATATTTGTATAATATAAAATTATATTACTATTATCGTATTAATAATATCATTAATTATTAATTATAATATTATTAATTAAAAATATTTTTATTAATTATTATTATTATTTTATTTGAAGATCATTAATTACTTAATACATGAAGTTGTGAATTTATGATTTAAGTTTATAAGTTCCAATTTAATAATATAAATATTTTAACTTAATAATATTTTATAAAGGGTATTTTGGTAAATTGATGTATATTATTTAGTAATTTCTTTTCTAAATAAACATGGTAATCTGAATTTACAGTTAGATTACTTATATATAATAAATAAGATAATGTTCATTACTAGTAATTAATAAGTGGTAATCTTTTTGTTAGATAATATGGATTACTAGGTAATCTGTGTGAATCTTAAAGGATTTTTCAAAAGATTACTGTGTGAATCTTAAAAGATTTTTCAAAAGATTGCTAGTGGAACTTCAAAGTTCTCAATATGTGAGAAGTCAAAGTGAACTGAAGACGTAGATCAAAGATTTAGGCCTAGCATCGTCAATTTGTCATTCTTGAGTTCATTTTGTCTTATTACTTATTTTACTTTTCATTTTGCATTGTCTTCTATATCATTATTATATTTGTTTTAAAAATATTTTTAAAACTTTTATTAATATCAATTCACTCTCTCGTGTCAAATGATCCAGGTTATGTATATTTAAGCTAATATATGTGGGTCGCTCGCCGAAGATCAATTATGCCTTGCGCTACATATTATACTATGGGAATATTTAGTTTAGGTAATAAAAAAATACTTGATAAGCACTAAACTAAGTACTTTAAGTGCTGAAATTTATTTTAAAATAAATATTTACATGTTCGAGTAAAAGTGATGATAATGACAATAAGTAGTTGTAATATTTGTTAAAATAAATATTGATTAAGATACTCTTCCAGTCATATAATAATATTAAAAAAATATATAATTGATTAAAAAAATAAGTCAACAATTTTAAAATAAGCATGGGGAATTTGTGTATTTTGTTCAACTTATAAATTTACTCTAACAACTTACAAGTATATTCTTTTATTTGTCAAATATGCAAAAAAAACAATGAGATGATTTATCAAATATACAGTTATTAGGATGATTGAGAAATGATTAACGAGATATATATTTTCAAACTATGATAGAAGATGTTTAAGTTGATTAGTATTATGATGTATATGGACAATCATGAATTACATGAATTGATGATAGACACAAGTTTAATATAGTAAGAGAAGTGCAGATGGACGTTATGATTAATAAAGTAATAGGAATAGAAATAAAAATATTGATTATTTTGTATAATAATATTTTTAAGGAGGTTATTTATTGACAACCAAAAGATGTTCTATTTATTGAGTATAAGAATTCGGTGAATAGAATGAAGAACAAATTATACCCATGATCTTTTAGGAGCTTAACTAAATTAATATTTTTGAGGAAATCAAAGATCTGATTAAATGTTAGTTTGATGATTATCAAGTGACTTGATCATAAGAAATGAGGATGCATAGTTGACCATAAAGAAATCTTTATGCTCTTGATCATTTAAATTATTCTCTTCCTCACGAGATAAAGTAGTAAAGTTAGAAAAAGAAAAGGATGAAAGACTTTATTGCGTGCCTTATGCAAGCTGAAGGAAGACTTTAGATATTAATTTGATTATTGAGAGTTTTATGTAACGATCATTAAAGCATAAGAAGATGATTATACATATGATTATAAGTCAGAGTTTATAATGATCAATAAGGAGTTATCGATAGTAATTGAGAATATAAATGATTTTGGTAATGTATTTTTGGAAGCAAGGGGAATTGATATGTAATTGATAATGCAGACAGATGGAATCTAAAGAGGAGTATTTGTGCAATTGAAAGTTATAAGAACAATTGTGTAGTGAGGAAAGATATTAAGAGATAAAAGATTAAATGAAAATCTTTTGGATGGATCTCTATTCTATATCTCTAAATTTGAGACAAATTTAATTTTAAGGAGGTTATTATGTAACTCTCAAGATTTTATCTCCCCCAAATTTTGTCTCCTCCAAAGATATTTTCATAATTAGCAGATCAAAGATTTTATCTTCTCATATTTTATCTTCTCCAAAAATATTCTCATAACTAAAAAATAAAAATCAAAATCCTAGTTGATTTAAAATTTAATTTAAATCTAAAATAAAATTCAGATTTGCTCAATAAACTTGGACTCTTGAGTTATAAATATCTCATCCCAGAAAATCTTGAGTTATAAATATCTCATCCCAAAAACTTGGAATTCAGGATTTTCAGTCACATTTGGCCTCTTTGATTCTTTCCCTCTTGATTCTTCACCATTGTCCAGCTGAACTTCTTCAGTCATCTCAATTTCTTTCCATTTATGAACTTCCTTTTCAACTGGAGTCTTCAGATGGCCTTCAACAATCTTGCCACTTCTAAAGTGTACAACTTGAATTTGTTGTTTGGGATTTGCTTGAGGTTGACTAGGTAGCATCCCTTGAGGCCTAATTGAGCTTTCAGCATGTTGGGCAATCTAATTTTCCAACATCTTGTTATGAGCAGCCATGTTCTCCATTTGAGTCATCATTTTCATCATGACCTCATCTTGTTTTTCCTGCCTCTTTGAAACTGTCTCTAGCATATCTTCAACCTTAGATTTGATAGGAGTTGGTTGTTCATAGGGTGACTTGATGACTTGAGTGTTTTGAATGTTGAAAGATTGTTGAGGAAATTGCTGGTTTCTTGGCAAAATCCTTGGTTGTCATCCTCGATTTTGATTTTGATTCTGATTTTGAATTTGAGGAGGTTGTTGGAAATTATTTTCTCTGTAAGAAAGATTAGGATGGTTTCTATTATCAGGATTGTAGTACTCTTGTCTTACTCCATAGGGTACCAAAGCACTAACTTGATCAGTTGATTGCTCAATTTGAGTCTGCATAATTAAGTTGCAACCTTCAACTGGATGTCCTGAATTTCCACATATTTCACACCTAATTTCAGGATTAGCAACCATATTAACTTGATGTGTGAAACTTAGTTTTTCCATCCTTTTTAACATAGCTTCCATCTTGGCAGATAATGCATCCAAATTGTGAACTTCTTGTTTAGGAATAGTCTTTCTTGTTCTATCATGTGCTAGGAAGTGGTGATTCTTAACCAGATTTTCCATGAGCTGATAAGCTTCATCAATATTCTTAGATGCAAACACTCCACTAGTTGCATTGTCGAAGGCTACTTTAGAGGGGTAGTCTAGACCTTTGTGAAAGTAGTTCACTAGTTGCCATTTCTCAAAATCATGGTGTGGACATGCCGTCAACAATCCTTGAAATCTTTGCCAAGCTTCATATATGGATTCAGCATCTCTTTGATCAAATTCAGAAATTTGTGTCCTCATTTGAGATGTTTTGCTAGGTGGGTAGTATTCAGCTAGGAATGCTTGTACTAATTGATCCCATGTAACAATATCTTCAGAGTTTAATGAGCTCAGCCATAACTTAGCTCTATCCCTAAGTGAGAAAGGTAATAATATCATGTAGATGGCATCAGTTGATACTCCATTGTAATGTAGTGTACCACAAATTTCTTTAAAATTGTCAATGTGGAGAGCTGGATCTTCTGTTGCATTTCCTTCAAACTGATTTTGTTGAACCATTGTGACTAAAGATGACTTCAGCTCAAATGTGGCACCAGGAACAGTCCCTAAGAGTTGTCTTCCTTGGGCATTTGGTGCATAACAGTCTTTAAGTGTCCTAAGAGCTGTCATTTCAGTAGTTTCAGTAGATGTTTCAGTAGGTATTAATATCTCAAATCTGATCCCAAAACTATGAGCACTTCTCTATCTTCTTCCGTATACACTTCTCACTGAATTTCTTTTGATTTTTATCTCTAATTCAGAATAAAAAACTTCTAAGCTATCATATCTATGCATAAGCTTGCTGACAAAAAATAGAAACTCAGGACAATAATTAGTGGTTAGGCAGAATATGCAGTTTATATCAGAAAATTGTGAGCAATTTCAGAACAGAAAAATCCTAAGATAACCAAATTAACAGAAAACTAACAAAAGAAAACTAGATATCTGAAATATGCACAATGAAATAAAAACTTTATGCAAAGAAAATAGTTATCTAATTCTGAAAAATAAGTCCTAATTACGTCAATTCCCCAGCAACGACGCCAAAAACTTGATGTGAAGATTATGGTGCTATGGGTTTGTGTGATGAATTATGTATATGGATGGATGCATATGAAATATGATAATCAAGTTTTAACCCTTAGCTTCCTCAAATCTGCAAGTGCACAGGTCGAGTAGCTAACATCGGGTATCGTATCCACGGTGAATTGAAATTAAAGACTAATTTAACAGAATTAACTAACTAAAAGAAGAAGCTAACTAAAAATAGAAAATTATAACTAAACTATAAACTGAAACTAAGAGGGAAATAGCAAAGTAAGAGTATCAATAATAGCAGAAATCTAGTTTTAGCAAAAGATGACTAAATATTTTTGGTGTTTTGGTTTAAAGGCAAAGGTTAAAAATAACTAATAGAGGGATAAAATTGATAAATGCAGTTAAGGAAAGATCTCCTAGGGATTTGTTTCATCTGAATAATAATCTGGAATAAATATGGTCCCATTAAAAATTCAGTTTCAATCAAAACATAATAAGTCAATCCAATGTGTCTCCATAAAGTCTTGACAGCAAAGGTGAAGTTTCTCAACAAATCGATTAAATTCAAGTCAACAACTCATCGAAATACACATGGACAACATATCTTTAACCTCTCGGCTAAAATGGAGTTGCAAAAGAATACAAAATCGATCTCTCAATTCAAATTCTAAACATCAACTCTTTAGCATCCATGCAGTTTCACTATAAATAGATTAACTCACATCAGAAATCTCATTGCAGCTCAAAAAGATACACAACCTTAGATTTCTAAAAATGCTTCATGATTATTGTTCTCTCAAACAATAATCTGCAGAAAAGATGTTAGATTGCTCGGCAATTAAATACCACTGCATCTAAATCAGCTGAAGAAATCAGTCATGAAAATCAGATATCAGAACAACACAAGCCTGAATTAGAACAGGATATAATGTATCTTGTTATCCTCTCAGATTCACAAAATAAAGAAGCAGCTTCTCAGCTAACTTTCTAAGCATCCAACATTACAACATGACTCAATTCAGACATGACACAACTACATACAAATCAGAATAACATAAAATCCAAAAAAAATATAATAAGATGCATTTTGCTATCCTTTCATATTCACAAAAGTAGATATTCAGCTTCTCAGCTCCATCTCTTGAACATCCAACATTACAGCACATCTAAATCACAGCCACATAAATGAAACTGGTAATGCATTAAAAATAGAAAGGATCCATAGTCATCCAGATTATATTCAGATTACACCTTCCTTAGGAGATAAAGGAGTTTAGCTACACATCTTTGAGTTTAACATTACAGATAAGATATTGTTCTGCATTGTACACATTGGTTCAGAAAAAAAGATGAAAAGATAGATGGCAAACATGTAGCTTCTCAGTAGCAGCTTCCCTTCTTCTTTATCCCCCTATGCAGCTCTCCAAACCCTAATGCCTTCCTCAGATTTCAGAACTCATGATTCCGAGAGAGAGCCCCCAAGAGAAGAGAAGAGAGAGGAGAGGCCTTCACAGCAGCCACCTCTTCCTCTAATAGTCTTCCTCAGAACCTTCTGATTCTTCTCCCAGCTTCTGTGATTGTGCTAGTTGTCCCCTCCAAAAAATCTTCTGGTGCAGCTTCAAAAAGGTGGGAGGCTTGGACAAGTAGCAACATCTGCAGCAACAGCCCAAAAAGCAGCAGATGCAGCCAAAATGGGAATCTGATAGGTTCAAAATATTGTGTGCTAAAGACAAAACAATAGCTAGCAATTGATGCATTAACTTCTAATGAGCTATTAAATCAGATGTATTTCTCATAAGTTTCTTCAATGAAGGAGATTAGGTCAACAATAAATTTGTGAATCAAAATTGAGATAAGGAGAGCTGGAAATTTATCAATATATGCATATATTTTGGTATAAAGCTCTACATATCAGTTATATAGATAATTTGGAAAAGTGGGGTGATAGACATGGAGAGAATATACATTTAAGCTGAAAATGAATAAAAAATGTAAGTGTTTTGGCACAAAATTATCTATATGAAAACTACTTATCAAGGACCTATACTAGATATCGCATAAGGGTAACAAGACTAAAGATTATGGTTGTCATGTGTACCGTTGGGAGCTACTGTTATTTATCGTTCCATATTGTTAGGGGCCGGTGGCCCAGCTGCAGCTTCTCCACTTTGCTCCTGTTACCTGAAGAGCTCCCCTTCCTATAACAAAGAGGATAATCGAGCATCATCTCCACATGTTGAGCATTTTCTTGTCATGGCTAGTGTCCCCGTTGATCATATTAATTATTATCGTGGCAACCCATGATGAATATCGTACTGGATCGTATGAGCTTTGTCCCGTTGTCTTCATGCATTATGAGCTCTGTACCGAATGAACATAAAGGTATCAATAAAGACACTAATGAAATAAGTCTAATCTAATTACTTATATATCACCTAGACTATTTTATTCTTGTGAAATTAGGGATTGCTTGTAAAATGAGTCACCCACATATTTGCGAAAAGATAATAGAGGGAGTGTATCATATATGATTAGTATCCTTTATCATCAAGCATATTGTATCGAAAGCCCTTTGATTATATCAAAATAGTGATTTAAGTACTTCATATTCCCTCTATCGTGCAAGTGCTCCATATTGTCTTCATTGTTCAAGTGTTTTCTCTATCGTTAAATGAAAGAAAGCATATTGTGGCCTTGGAGTGTTCCTCCCTATGGATTGGTCTTATCGGATCGGATGTAAAGTGGAAAGCACTATTGACTTTTGGAATATAATTCCTTATTGTTTGGCCATATTGTTCAAAGTATGTTCTCAAAGTTATATAATTATTTATTGGTCTTATCGGATCGGATGTAAAGTGAAGTCATCATTGACCTTTGGAATATAATTTCTTATCGTTTGGTCATCTCGTTCAAAGTATTTTATTGAATCTATATCATTCTTATTGACATTTAAAAGTTTATTCTTCATTACTTGGCTTTACCGGATTGACCTTATTATTGTACAACTGGCCTCTGAATTCATTTTCTTTGTAATTGACTTATTGTTTCAAAGAATGTTCTATTATTTGAGCATCATGGACCTTATATCGAAATTAATGTATCACCCTATGATTACCATATGGGCATATCTTATCAAGTATTCCATCATATTGATATCGGATTTCTATCTTACTGAATTTGATCAGTCTTGACATTGTTTCTTATTATCATTGCATTTATCTGATCTCTATCGCATTGATTGTTGGGAATTGCCCCTTACCATTTGGATTTATTGGATCGTTATTCAAATAATAGTCTTATTATGGAAGAGAATGTATTGAATTGGATCATCGCCATCCAAATTAATATTGTCTCATACTAGGGCAATTCTCAAAGTGAAATTATCGAATTGTATCGTTTTGACGCCACTGATTTACATTGTTGACTCACCATATCACCACATATTAATTTATATCAATATCGAGTTTATTGTCATCATTTTTATCGTTATGATTATATATCTACTTGCGTCTTACACACTAGGCGTAATTGCTCATGGAATTTTTTTTTTCATGATCCTGCAGGTACTAGTCCTACAGTGGATAATGATGCTGCTGACTACAGGTTGCTCGTGATGATGCTGATGATATGCACATGACAGGGTCTTAGTGTCATTATAATTGATCCTTAGAGTCAGTAGATTTATGACACTAATTATATTGTTAAGACTTCCGTATATACTTTATTCAATATTTTTTAATTGATTAAAGTCTTTCGCATTTATATTCTTTTTATTGAATCAACATAGTCAAATTATTAGTCAAATGTGTAGGATCTAGAATGGCACCAAAAGGGGGG
>LTAE01003700.1:0-35981 GCA_001647135.1 Pontederia paniculata
GTATAATAATGACACTAAAAATGATAATTATTATGAAATTAAATTAGGGTTATCACAGTTTATAGGGTTCATAACTACTCTTATAGAAACTTTACCTAGCAAACACTTAGATCCAGCTCTACCCATATTTTTTTAGTTCAGCCCAACATTATCTACTTGTCCAATTGTTGCTAAGTAGTTTTTGAAAATCAAACTAACCTCACAAGATGATAATCTTAATGTGGATGATTTACCCTCTTTTGCAATCAATGTAGCTACAACACCTACTTCTCTTGCTAGTTGTCCTTCTTTCCAAGTGTGATTTCTATGTTATGTATGGTTGTGCCTAAGTGTATATTAGTTGAAGTAAATTATTCCTTTTTTTACTAATAAAAGCTGAAGTGATATTGTATCTTATTTGGTTGGCTCTTATTTGATTAGGGTTCTATTTATATCTTACTTCATATGAGATTTCATGTCTCTAGTTAATGTTGGAGTTTAAAATTATAAAAGTTACAAATGCGGGGACTAGGGACATATGTGATCTCAGAGATAATTCATGTTTATTTTTTCTATTGTTTGTAACCCCATCAACAATCTATTTGAGATAGCTTGCATCGATTGTAACAAAATCTTGGGATCCATCTTGACCAACCCTACACAATGATTCAAGATCATTTTGCTTGTAATTCTCCAAGTTGGAATAAAACTTTGTTGCTACCTAAGAATGTAGCTTAGTTAAGGGAAAATCTCATAAACTTTGGTGTTTACTTCTGCTTGCATTGTCCATCATCGAGTGAAAGACATAATCGTTGCAACATAAGAAAGTTAGAATGATTATGAAACAACAATGAAAGCATATTTAGAAGAGGATATAATGTGATGCCCTAGGCAAGGGCACCACATGAGCATAGTGGAATCACCATGGTTGTGGCCATTTCATCATAAGGTCATCACCAAGGGCGTCGCAAGGTCATTGTTAGGGAGCTGCAAGGATGCTACTTTGGTACTCATAGGGGGACCACCAAGGGAGCCACATGGGAGCACCATAGGAACCACATAAGGCACACCAAGAAAAATGCGGCAAGAGTTGCACTGATGATCTAGTGCACAATTGGGAGCTGCATGGATGATGCAAGGCGTGGCTAGGAGCTATGCAAGCAATGAAGAATGCGATAAGAGCTTTTGGACAACGAAGACCGAAGAGTGTAGTAGGAACTACACAAACAACGCATGACACATATAATAGAAGCTACATATGCATGAACTAGGTAGTTGTGATCATTTGAATACATGTCCTCACTTAAGCCATAATATATAAACTCCAAAATCTTAAGCAACTACCATTTTACTCTAATCTCACTCTTTTTTCCTTTCTCTCTATCATGAACACACTCAAAACTTAGAAATTTTAAGGGGCTCTTCTAGGGAAATAGGTGAATACACCAAGTTAGAGAGAAAAGGATGGTAAGACATCAAGAAGGAAGAAGAAGGAAGTAGAAGAGAAAATCTAGGTTAGATATATAGATGTGATCCATTTCCTCATTCTTTATCTCGATATATGATTTAAGGATTACAAGAACAAAATTATTGTAAAATAGGAATGGTGGTGATGACATATAAGTTGATGCAAAATGATGAGTGTTCGATGTTTTAATTTTTTATTCTTATGAAATTGATAAGATGTAAATCCAATTATAAATGTCATGACAATGTAATGTTTTTAAAATATTTAAATGATCAATTTTATGATTCTCTAATGTTAAGAAATCTTGATGTTATAAAAGAGATGAACTAAGAACCTTAGGGTGCATGTTATTAAACACATGCAAGTAGGACGGGAAGTGGTGGCGGACGGGTCAAATGCACCCAAATATTATGTCCCTATGTTTAATAAACATATTATGTACTTAAACTATAGGGATTATCTTGTATTAAAATGTTCTGAAATGAAATTACTATATATATAAGCGTGAAAATGTGTCAATTTCAAATTGGAATCAAATTTGGATTGTGGAATAAGACATCTACCCAATAGCTCACTATGGTTAGATCATAGTGAGGCAAATTCGACCATAGCAAGTAATTGAGGGCCTATCAAACTCTCATGTTCGACCGTTGTAGCTCACTACATGGATTGATAGCTTCTCGAGAAGTAATGTCTTTCACTAAAAATAATGTGTAAACTTTTCATATGAACCTTGAAAAATAAAGGTTGATATCACTAGCCAATGTTATCCAAAGCTTCTCAATATAAAATAATAATATGTCATGTGATTAGATGATGTGAATCAAAGAAAACTCTAATGGATCACATGACTAAGATGTAAAAAAATGATGAATATGAATATAAAATATTTATTCACTTACATGCTTCATGCATGAGATGTTTAATTTACGTTATGTCTTATGTTGCAAATGCTTTTATGCTCATGTGATCTTGATATGATTTATGCTTGATGAATTATGAATGTATTTATAATGTCATATTGCATGATATAGGTCAAACTTTACATATTCTAGTCAGGGAGGTGTTATCTTCTCTATTTTTAGATTCGTGCAACTCAGATGAATGATGAACTTGTGGTGGTTTGTTCATGAAATCTTTAGATTGCACATATACATGTTTATCTAGATTTTATAGACCTTATTTGAATCATTAACAATTACGCCTAATAAATTTATTAGTTGAGCTTTAAGAACATCTCTCCTTCAAGCATTCTATCCGAGAATTTTGTAGATTTTTTAAAATTTTGAATTGTTATAATTCTTATAAAAGGATAGACATTAATGTTTATTTAATCTTTGCAAACGTAATTAATTATTGTATTTTCAAATTATCATATAAATATGAAGAGTTATCATTGAATTAATAATTAAATATCCATTACCAAAATAAATATATACTTAAAAATTGTTTTATCATTATGTTCATTATATGTATAGTTCACGCATGAGATATAAAATAGATAGTATAAGAAGAAAATATGATAGTTTTGACATCCAAATTATATAATTTCCCAAATTTCTAAAATTAATCATTAGCTTTCGTGAAAAAAAATTTAAAGTTCGAATTATGTAAACCCAAGCTTCAAGGACCATTCCCCTTCATGTATTCCATCAAAAAAATCATTATTATTTTTTTTATTTTTTTTTTTGAAATATTATAATCCTTATAAAATGATCTCTTTATTTTTTAATTTCCTTTAAATCTTATATATGACTTTCACCATTGGTTAGAGCAGCTATAGCTTGCACATACATATGTCTTGGACTATAAGTTAATGAACTTATTTTTTTTTATATTACGAGTCAAATGAGCCAAACATTCAAAAAAGTTTGCGGAAACTACGTGATGACTGATGACTATGGATTATATCCTTATATGGTATAATGTTAGATATTTATGAATTTGGTTATATTTTTCACTTCTATTTTTATAATTAGTATATTTACATTGTGATATCGTATTTATTATTTGTTATGGACTTGTTTAGTTTATCATAATTATTTAGTAGGTCTATGTATTAATGTGTAATGCTTTGACCCATGTAGCATATCATGGGCAAGGCCCACGGGTACTTGAAGACTAGCTTGTGGCCCAACTATATATCAATGAGAACAGAGCCTCCTTCCTAGTGGATATTTTGACATTGATAACTTATTTGAATTTCAAAGGTGGACAATTTCCCATTGACACTAGGATGTTCCTTATCGTAAGCAATCAAGCTAATTCTTAAAAAAAAATATGATAAAACTTTGGCATGGAAAGAGAATAAATGACTTCGAGCTTGTTGCCGAAAGCAACATATTCGGTAACGACAAAAATTACAAGTTGTTCTAATAGTACTTTCTACCTTCATCACATTAAACAATCAAAATAATGACGGCAAGACATAAGTGAAGAAGTTCATTTAGAGCATATTAAAAAATTAATCGAGAAAATTTGACTTAATTAGATAACAAAATTATTCGAATATCTAAAACCTCCAAAGTTGATACATTGCCAAAAAAATTCCAACAATCTTGCTAAGAATAATTGTCTTCTAAAATTAAGACTACATAAATTGAAGCCCCTATGATTTGCAAACATCATTGATGAAATATGATTTTATCCATGTACCAAAAAGAGACTAATATTTTTTAAAAACAATGAAGACAAATTTATTGAAGATGAAAAAAGAAAAGGTTAAGATAAATTCTTTAACAAAGAAAAAAGAGTTGAATATTTGTGGTTCTAAGTTAAGCATCTGCCAAAATAATTTGATTTATGATGTATCTTGTCCTATGTATTTTAGTTTAATTGGTATCTTAATTCATTTCATTTCGTTATTTATTTTAGAAGCTAATCAGAGTTTTTTCTTAAATTGTTGTTCTAAAATTAAGGACATCAACTTTTTCTTTGACAACTACAGCCGGTCAACTAATTAAGTATGTTAAAAAAACATTCATATTCATGCTGCATAGCATTATAAATTTGAAATTTTGATGATGCTTTGTTAGTACAAGTACTTTACGAAATACTTTTTGCTGGAGACATGTGATAAAGCTCTTAAAAGAAACTCAACTTTATTTTGGTAATGACGTAGGCCCAAGTTGTTCGTACACTTTCTTTTCTCCTCTTCGTCAACAAACAGTCAATATTTTGACCGTCCACCAGCCGCCGGCAGCGTCAATGCACAATATAATTGAGACGACTAGTAGATGTGCATAGGACTTTATTAGAACTTAGTTTTTGTCACCATGTCATTGTCATCTCACACAATTGACTAAGTTACTAACAGTGTGAGTTCTAATTTTTTAAATCATTAATTTGTTCAAACAAATATAATTTACTTTATTTACTTAAAATAGTATATTCGAAGCATATATGAAAATTTATACGTGCTCGTGTCGTACTAAAAAATATTATATTATATTGTGTCGTGTCAAAATTGATATTCGGATAATTCGACCCGACATAATCCGAATCCGTTCATACCTATCGATAAAGATTGAGCGATATTATTTATTATTATTTGTATATTTAATAGTTTAATTTTTAAATTCTATATATATATATATATATATATATATTAAAGTTTATACTTCATTTCAATAACATAGTATTTAATATAATTATATTATAAATAAATAAATTAGTAACTAAATAATAGTATATGATATTATTATATTAATTAAAGATGAATTAAAATATATTTATTATATAGATTACAAATTTTAAAAGTATTTTTTTAAAAAAAATTAAATTCGATTAAAAATATGGGTGAACGTCTTTTTATCAAAAGGTATTCTTAATATATTTTGTAAAAAATATTTATATTACATGTTTGATCGTGTTGGGCTACAAAATTTGAAAGGGCAACTCGCCCCAACCCGAGCGCGACATTAGAGTCGTGCGGAGTCGGGCCGGCTGACTCAGTCCTATCTACTATTTATGAATACAAAATGCTTCGAATGGGTAAAAGAAGTAACATACATATTTGAAAGAAGATAAATATATGAATGGTGACGAGAGAAATAAAAATGTGTATGCACGTTTAGTTTGCATCGCAGAAAGATTTATACATTAGCACGATGTATATCACCATCTATCTTCCATTAATTTTCTAGCCAAAACACAACATTGTTAAATTAACCATTTTCCATGTTGGAGGCACGAATTCGATATGCAAAAACTGTCTTAAATAGATAGGATCACTCTTTTTTAGAATTATTTTACCTCGTTTTGGTGAGTCATATACTCATATGTTATATATTTTTCCTTTTTTACTTGGTTTGTGGCAGAGAAAAAAATGAGTATCAGATAAGAATGTAACATGTGTTAATTTATGAGATTGATCGAGTTTGAATGCTCGAGCTTTGCATGGACGGAACTGCCTTTAATGTCTTATATTCTTTATCATTGTTTACTGGATCAATGACGATGCCACCAAAATGCAAGTGAACATTATATGCAGAAGTAATTTCTAACAAAAAAAGTACAAGCATGACTCGACTCGAATTTAAATAGTATTTAAAGTTATTTATCATAATTAAAATATTTTATATCATAATTAAATAAAAAATGTTCTCTTAAACTTTTTTATTATCATAATCTTATAATTGAGTAGATAGATAGATGTTATCTACTTAAATAAATACAATTTCATTAAACTCTTCCGATATAGTGGAATGTAAAAGTGATTAAATTTAATTTTAATATAATTGGATTGAACATCATTAATGATAAACTATTTTGATGTAGTTGGATGATGTGACAACGTCATGTTATGATTTTGATGCAGTTAGACGAAAAAGTTAAATTTTTAGAGTTATGTAATTATATAAATCCTTTTAGTGTGACTAATGTCATATTTTCAATATGAGTTTTATCACAATTAAATCTCAAATATTCATTTTTGGATTTTTTTATTTCATTTCAATTTAAGCTTTTAATTCCATAGCAAATATGCACCCAAAAAGAAGAAAAAAAACGAAAGAAATGGTGAAAAAGGAATAAATCAGAACAAACCTTTTCTATGCACTCATCATTGGATCTCACGGCGGTCCCCGCCGGAATACACAATTTTATCCATTTAATTGGACCAATTAAATCAATTCTCATAATGCTAACAAAAGAGAAGTTTCTTCGCCATGATCACTACGTCATTTCGTACGGCGCCGTAACTACATAAATTTTTATCTCATCGTCCGATCATCATCACCGTTGAAATACTTATTCACGGTCCGGATCGTTTACTCCCCATCACGTTTTAATCCCCTCGACGGCCCCGTTATAACGGCCCGCCATCCCACTGTAATCATTGCGCCCCAGTAATCGCACAGGCCCCTGACGTCCGTAACGCCCGTTACTCCCATCGCTCTCCAGCCGTCCGTTCTCATCGGACGGATCCAATTCGTTCGATCCGCGGCGCCAAGTGGTAGGATCGTTAATATGGCCTAAACTGCAGGGGTGTTTGCGTCATTTGAGGGATGTGCACAATTATTACGCCCCGGAACGAACGGGGCGAGGGACGTAACTAACCGCCTCGGCGACCGGCTGATGCCGGTGGCTTCGGTGGGGTCCACGAGCCGAAGCCGGTGGTCGATCCCACGCGTGGGTTCGCTCACCTTTCGAGGTCCGCGCAACGGCGTTAGGGATTTCCGTTAACCGCGCAACGGCGGGGCCTCCTCCGCCCTTTAAAACCCAAACGCCCCGCCGTCAACCTGGATCTGGTTACCGCTTTCTTCCTTCACTTATTTAAACTCCGCGAAAGGAAACGGGCAGAGCAGAAATGGGGAAGTACCTGAAGAAGCGTAGGGCGGACGGGGAGCTTGCGGCGTTGGAGGCGGCGGAGCTGCTCGGAATCCGGGCGAGAGCGGTGAAGGAGGAGGGCGTCGGGGTGAGCTCCAAGCGGCAGAAGATGGCGGCCGCGGCGGTGGCGGAGTCAGCGGAGTTCGCCGGCGGGTATCTGCAGCTGCGGAGCCGGAGAGTTTGCATGAACTCTCGGATCGAAAGGTCCACGGGTGTCTCCGGCGGTCCGACCTCGCGTTGCTCGGGCAATGCCTCCTGCGAGGTGAGCACGCCGCTCGTGGGTTTCCTCCAGTTCGAGCTCGTTTGTTCATGTTTCTTAAACTCCCGTCTTCTACCTGGTTTCGTTCCTAATCAGCTCGGAGAGCCATTCGACAAAGCCGCGACGTGTTATGCTCCCAGCAGAGAGACGTCGGACGAGGCGAGGGATTTCGAGCCGACGGTGGAGTCGGATCCTACGAAGAGAAGACCCCTCGTCTCTGCGACGTCGCCGTCGGAGGCCGAAATTGAGGAGTTCTTCGCCGCCGCCGAGAGGGACGAACGGCAGCGTTTCGCAACCAAGTAAGCTTCCTACCATTCATAGAAATTTTTCTTCCTCTGTGCGCGCAATTTAGCCGAGCTCCGATGAGTGCGCTAAAACGAGCCGGGGGGGTTTGGTGATCGCAGGTACAACTTCGACGTGGTCGACGACGTCCCGTTGGCCGCCGGGCGTTACGAGTGGGTTCCATTGTTGGTGATCCGGTGAGCAGAGACGAAACAAGAACGTACTCGCCGGTTCGAAAAATTACAGACGATTCGACCTTAATTTTTTTTTTCTTGTTTTCTTTGTCCTTCCGCCGCTTTGATTAATGTGCAGCAAAAAACCATCTGCCCAATCTCTTAATTCTCTCTCTCTCTGTGCATATTACCTGAATTTACTTATTTAGACGATGTTGATACTGTTTGTAGATCTTTTAACGTTTTAAAACGTTTATAATAAGATTTTTTTAAAATGTCTTGATAAAAAATTTAACCTATTTGATTATATCTCTAAGTAATTGATAATTAGAAAAGAAATTTAGTACTTTTATGAAAGAGATAAGAGTGAGAAATTAATAAAAAAATAATAAACTATATAACTATTTACAATAATTTTTATTTAATATATTGTATTTTAGTTTGATAACAAAATATTTATTATATTTATTATAAAATAATTCTTTTGAAAAATTCAATGATATATTTATTAGATATCTTTGAAAATATGAAACATCCCCCTTAATTTTCATAATAGTCGTCATATTTCTAAATTTGACTCATGAAATAATTTTTTTTATTTATACATGTGAAAATTATTATTACTATTTGTATAATTTATGGCGTGCTCTAAATATTCGGAGCTGACTTCAATGTATGCATTTGCGCAAAGATATTGGAGACAATTAAACTAACAACGTCTTAAAATAAAATTCTAGAGTATCAATTGTTAATTTAAATCTTCGTATTGAACTATTTAAATGAAAACAAAAACAAAACAAATTGTTAAGGGCTTCCCTTCCCCCAGTTTTGGTTTGGAAGAAAAAGACGGTCTAATAGACAATAGTTTCTTTGGAAAAAAAAAATATTAACATAAAATAGACACACGTTGGCTTTCTTTAAGTTAATATTTAACAATTTAAATTCATTATTCAAATCTAAGTTACGTCATAATATATACAGGAAAAAGGTAAACATTAAAATATATAAATATATAACATTAATTTCTTAAATATGCATAATTCTAATAACGATGAATTATTCAATGGATCGATCGGGCATCTTATAATTTCGGTCGAAGGTGATAGTCTAAAATGTTAACTTCAGAGTTAACTTATAAAATTACTATTTTGATTTCTCATTTAATCATTTACCAATTAAACCAGTTTTGGTAAATTCTCCTAGGTGGATTGTGTATGGAAATGTGTAACAAGATGCACGTACACAAAATCAGGTCATCCCTGTTTTCGCACCCCGTTCAAAATTTCAAACTTTATTTGCCATCGGAACATTACATGCAGCATTTTTCGAAAAAATAAAATAGAAGTGTCATCATGTCACATATATCTTTAATCATTAAGAATTTTATTATTATAATTTATTAATAAAATTATCCATATAAAAAATAATATTATTCATATATACATAATTTATATATGAGAAAAATATATATATATAGCACATTTATAAAAAAAATATTGAGAATATAATATGATTATTTTTTGTTTAAAATGTGCTATACAACATTAATCGTATATTTGGTTCAACATTTATGAATGGAAAGAAAAGTAACGGACGGAAAGAAAATAAAAGCGAATAAAAGTGAAATAATTAATTTTATTTGTATGATATAATTAAAGAAAAAAAAAGTGAATTATAATTTTTATTGAACGAATATATCCTAATATATGTGTTTATATATTTAAATTATATATGAGCAAAATTAAAAATATAATTTAAATATTTTTTTTTACATCTCAATTTTAAATTGAAAAAAAAATAAACTTTTAAAAGAGAATGAATGAAACAGGCTTCTTCATTCTCCTTGATTAAAAATATAATCAAATAAAATTAACCAATTAATTTTATTATTTTTCTGTACCCTCCTTTTATCTCTAACGGGTCCTAAACTAAAAATGATACACACTTCCTACCTCTTTAAATATTATTAGTTTAATTATATTACATTGTTGATCCTTTACTTTATTCAGTTAAACAATGATGCGAAATTTATGCATCCTTCGCACGATAAAAGCATACATGATAGTATGATATATCCTATGCGTAGCATCATTTCTTACCATGTGGCGTGTCTTCCCCTCATCGCCATGTTGCAAAAAGTGGAGGCATTCTAGTCATTTTAATAACCCTCATTTCAGGTCATTGCTGCGGAGTTGTGCAATTTTTTTATTATTTCTTCTGTTCATATATCTCTGTGCTCTCTCCATCGTGAATGCTTCTGCTCTAAATTTCAGTGTACATGTAACTCATATACAAATTATAAAAATACGCCATTATTCGAGCAGTAGGATGTGTGTGCAGATTTCCTTTGGATCTGGTGTTTGCACATGTGTGTGTTCGGTTGCTGTTTCTGATCAGGAGAAATTTAGGGACAAGGCATGTGGAAGCTTTTGGGCAGATGGAATGTTATGCAACTGGGCTTTGTTAATTCTTTTTCTGCCTATTAGTCTATGCATATGGTATAATTGCAGCTATTTTCAAGTAGTACAAGTTATATTACTTGTGGTCAGATAAGTTCATGGAGAACATGATATCATTTTACATGTGTCATAAGAAAATTTTGCACCTTTTTTATTTTCACTTTTAAATTCGAAGTCAGAAGGAGCATTTTTTTTTTATTTTCGAGCAGAACCAAAACATTGTTCTCGTGTCTTTGTTTTCTACTTCGTCTCCGTTTGCAAGAAAAAAAGTTGATTGCTTGTGTTAACACTTCGTCCAAGTTGAATTAATCAGAAATCAGTAAACTGTTGTAAAGAAAATGGATGATGGAGAACAAAGATGCAAGATATGTTTTTTTCCTTTTTTTTCCTTGGAAAGATGCAAAATATGATTGGTGATGTGTATACTTTGTTTGCCCTTATTTTGTTATATTTACTTTTCTTTATACCTATATATCAGTTGTAGACAACACTTGACCTGTAGATGCAAATAACATATGCCTACTTTCAAAGAGTGGTTTCAAATGTGAAGATGCGGGAGACTTACTGTCTAATAAGCACATAAGATCATAGACATGAAGTGGAAATTCTAGTACAATAAGTATTCTATATACCAAAAAATAAATCAGTATGAGCACTTGTTGCTCTGCAGTTGGTTCCTGCTATGAGCAACATGTTTACATGAGGCAATTTTTTTTGTTATACACATTAGCATGCAATTATAGGTCCTTATTCTTTCCACATTATTGAGACAATGAAATATCTAGTATTTTACAAGTCCTAAGCTCTTCAACCACTCAAGAATCTCTTTTAGACCTTCACTTAAGCTTCTCGGATTGTAACCTAATTCACCCTTCGCCTTCTCACAGGAGTATGCCCATTGATGTCTCATTACCCTCACAGCCTGCAAATATATGGAACAGAAAGCACACTAGATTTAGGTATGCTGTCTATCGAAAGGAAGTAAACCTGGGACAACTTAAAATAAACTCATGAAGACACACCGGGTAGCTGATGACAGGAAGCTTTCCGGTGATCCGAGCAAAGAAAACTGAGATCCATCCATAGATTTCTACCAGCCCCAAGGGGATATGGAGGAATGGTCGTTCAGTTTTTGTGATGACGGCCGCCATATCCAAAACTTCAACAAAAGATGCATTCTGCCCTGTGAGTAAGTACCTTTCACCGAGTCGGCCTTTTTGCATAGCAGCTATATGTCCACTTACCACATCATCAACATGAGAAAATGATTCCCTATCATTTCCTTTACCTACATAACCCGGTAACCTCCCATTAAAACGTTCCACCAGCTGCATGCAAAAAGATAATAAGCATTTTAGAATGAAATAACCTAATCATTGTTGTTAGGAGATAAATAAACAGCTAAACGAGCACATAATTATTGACTCAATGCTAAGACAAAGGAAACAAATCCCAAAGTATATCAACATGGTATATACCAACTTCAGTCTCACATCTGTAAAACAGCATATGGATGCATACACAATTATCCTCATGAAATCAACTAACTGAAGCAGTTAAACTCTATCACCTCTGTTATAGAAAAAAGACAAACAATACCATCTCACTGCATGATGTTTTGATAAACCAATATACTAGCACGCCCAAGATAATGAATTCCAGAAAGTGATAAGATTCCAAACAATATTCTGATCAAGATGCACTAGCATACTTCATAGAAACAAGTGAAAGATTTTGATACTTAAAGACGAAAATCATCTGGGAAACAGTTTCAAGTTTTGCTCATGTTGGTTTCTGACCAGCCTCATTATGTGGCATACCATGCTGTAGATGCATGCTAATGCATCGAAAGGACAATGCTGGCACAAGCGGTAATGCATTGGTGTGACAAGACTGGCATAGGATGATACCCACTCCATACTTTGTTTCCACTGACCCATAAAAAGGGGTCCAAATTGCCTTGTGTGGGAATGCAGAAGAAGACATTAATCACCTTTTTTTCGGATGTGTGATGGTAAAGTATGGAAAAGGGTGGGATGCCAATGGCTTGATGTGACCACAATTGATAATTTTTGGAAATCTTTTCGATTTGGGAGGAGACAACAAAATGTTATGGTGTTTGGTACTCAACGCAAACGACTATTGCCTCTTGCGATCTTATGGGCAATTTGGTCACAAAGAAATTCTTGTATCTTCAGAGGAGAAAGATGCTATATGGACAACATCATTTTACATGCTTTAAAGTTAACTAATATGTGGACAGGCAATTAAGGAGGAAGAAGATTTTATTTGTAATCATTATCACTGATGTAAATTTATAATATCACATGAATAAAACAGGATGTCTACAAATGGTAGACATCCTTTTCAGTTTCAAAAAAAAAGTATAGTTGAATATCAATATTGTATATCATCTAGACTCGTGTAACTAATACACTTCATACTTTTAAAACATATAAACACAATAAGAATATAAAAATGCACAACAAAAAATGATGGTCAGAAATGGACATACAATTTAAACAAACCAAAATACATCATTCCTTTCACCAATAACATATACTCTTGAAAAGGAAGTAACATTCTTACTACGCGTGCAACGAAATTTCCAGCAGTCATTTTTCCTGGACCATAGATGACTCCTGGATAGAGAAGAATGATTGGAAACCCATCAGCAGCAGCTTTCCGTGCAATCTCATCTGCATAGACCTTGGACTTCTCATACTCCGTGCAGAACACTTTTCTTTGGTGTACCTGAAGAGGCAAACTACAGATAAAGTTCCAACTTTTTTTTCGAAAAGAGGTGAACCTCAGCTGCATATACATCTGTCCAGAGAATGCCTAAACTATAGGGCATAACAATTTCTGACTTTAAGCTGGAACTTTCCACAAGCACGCTTGATCAAATTTTGCGAAAGAGAGGCAACATGGTGCATCAAATTTACAAAATTCCAGTACCTGGTTCTCGTCAGCCACATAGCCATCAGTTGAACCAATGGCAAAAAAAGATGATGTATAAATTATTTTCTTCACTGTTGTTGCCTCCTTGAAAGCTTGTAGCACATTCTTTAGGCCACCTACATTGACCTGCCAAGAACATAGATGTATTACACATTCCTAAGGATTGTAAATACATATTATTTACCACAAAATATTATTCCAAACTGCACAGGTCGCGAATAAGATCTTTCTTTATCCTTTTCGGGGAAAAATTCCCAGTGTAATCACAGAAGAAATTGTCTAACAAAAATGATAGATAAAACGGAACTGGGGTTGATTCAAGAGAATTTAGCTCATACTTGAAGACCTCATAATCAAAGTGTCCCATATCCAATTCTTCCACCAAAATATCCAAAAAAAGCTCCACTTTAGCATAAATTAGACCTTTTTTTTATCGTTCACCAAATATTCAATTTGTTGAAAATGCCTTGAATCCCAACTCAACTGGAAATTCATCCGTTCACCAAATTTAGTAACACACTTGCCATTTAAAAGCACACTGGCATACGGGAGTGTGGGGGACGGAGTTCCTCAAAATTCTTTTAGGGTCTATCCTATTTTTGCATCATAATTCTATATTTTCGATGATAGATGCCCTATTTTATCCGCAACACAATTAATTTGCATTTAAACGCCGAAAGCTTCTGAGGATTTCACCCAGGTTACAGATTTTATTCATCAAACTGCTCGAATGTAATTCCATCTGCAGAAGGAATACGACTCGTTTTCCCCAGTAAGCAAATTTCACGAGGAATTTGGAACATCTGAATCCAAAATCCAATTTTTATGCTAAGTACATCAGAAAAGTTGACTCATTTACTACTTGGTCATGTAGATACGGTGGGAAAAAAAATAGCATTTTGACGAACTCACAGTGATGAATCGGGAGGGATCAGGAAGCCACGGTTCCACGGCGGCGGCTGTATGGAAGAGCACATCGCAGCCGCGAAGGGCCTCTACGAGAGAATGGAGGTCGGTGACGTCGCCGTAGGCGAGCTCGAAGGAGGGGTGGGAAGAGGGAAGGGAGGAGAGGTCGCTGCTCCGGCGGACGAAGGCGCGGACGGCGTACCCGTCGGCCAGGAGGCGGTGGCAGAGGAGGCCGCCGAGGTAGCCCGACGCCCCCGTCACCAGGACCTTGTCCGCCCTCTCCATCGCTGCCATGGAGCTAAAGAAAAGTCCTCTGCCCCGCTGCCATTAAAGTATTAAAAAAAATGGCAGTAGGCAGCCGATAAGACTACACGACTAGTTGAGTTAACATTTGGGCTGAAAAACATATGAGTAATCTAAGTACCGAAGTCAATTTTAAAAAATAAATACTTATGTTTTTGAATAAAAATATTGATATTAACTTTAAGTAATTATAATGTTTGATATTATTATTATTATTATTATTATTATTATTATTATTATTATTATTATTATTATTATTATTATTATTATTATTATTATACCCCAAATCCCTATCACAATAAATGGACGACCTAAATTAAAAGATTGTTAAATAAGAGTTTAGGTTCAATTAAAAGTCCATCTTAATTCTAATCTCTCATCTATATAAATTCCTAACTACAAGAAAATAATTTCTCAAAATCTAAAATTCTGTCATCGCCGTCAGGTAAGTTCTCTCCCCTGTCTTCTCCTTCTCCTCTCTCTTTTCTTCTCTCTCAAACTTCAACCTTGGGATTGGTGTCAGAAGGAGGTGACGCAAGACAACGCATAGAACGAGAGAGATAATTCAAGGCGTGAGATATATAGAAGATACTTACAAGGTATATAAATAGGGGATCCCACTAGATAGATTGTCATGATATTTAAATTGCATGCTAGGGTTCATGCTAGATAATATAATGTTTAATTAAGTTATTTGATCCATGTTCAAATGCCTAGATGAATAAGATATATTACATGTTGAAATTATACTAAGAGATGAGATTTTGATAATATTATGCTGTTAAAATACGTGTAAATCGCCAAAGAATAATTAGTGCAAATTCGATCTGTCCCCTGTGTCATCATGGCCGTGAAAGGGGTTTCACGATCGTGACTGCAATGGTCACGACCGTGATAATGGATCTCACAACCGAGAGCCAAACGCCTCATGGGCCGTGAATTGGAAAACATGGGTCGTGAAGATGTTCACGCCCGTGACGGTGAAGGATTATGGTCGCAGATCGTGAATATTCGACCGCGAATCGATAACGGGCCGTAAGAATAAAGTCACGGGTCGTGAAGGAACGAGACGAAGGCCGACGATAACCGTGAACCGAAGATTACAGGCCGTGATAGTTGACTCATGCCCGTGAAGTTGCTGCGCCGTGAAGGATCGTGACGCCTAAGAACGTCGTGAAGTGGCTATGGACCGTGAAGAAATCGCTTGCACCATGAAGCTAACTCCCGTGAACTGGGTTCACGACCATGAAAGAAACTTCACGGGCCGTGATGATACATCACGGATCGTGAAGGACGATATGAAGGCCATAACGGCCGTGATATGCATATCTCGGGCCGTGAAGCCGTTGGTCACGATCGTGAACTGTATTTCACGGGCCGTGACAGACTTGATGAAGATATTGATGCCGATTCTTATAATAAAATAATAATTGACGGATGAGAAACCCTAACCCTAAAAGGTCGCGCCGCTTCATGACGTGGGCCGTGTCGAACAACACGGGCTGTGTCACCAGTTGATACCGATCGTGTTGTCCCACGAAAATGTGAAAAATGTTGTCTACTTTATTTTCATGATGATGTGATTGTATTGATTGATTGAATATGAATTGATGAACGGTGTAGATTTAGGTGTATCTAAACGTTAATCTAACTGAAATTATGATAGAATAAAATATATTAATGATTGTGATTGAATTTATGCTTGAAGGAAAGGACCCCCGGCTATTGCGTCCTTTAGAGGACTATTGTTATTGAGTTCCTTCGGGAACTATTGTGTTTCTTCTCCAGGGAACTATTGGCATTTATTCAGGAACTATTGTACTGTTAAGGAGATTTGGTCAGAGAGAGACCTCATGACCAAGCTAGCCATATTGGTATCGGGGGACAATATGAATCTTCTTGCATTAATAAAAACTCACATTGATTGATAAACAATGCTTCATATAAGGCAAGATAAATAGAGAATGATATATTGATGATGACTTGAGTACATTAAAAAGGAAGTATATGGATCTCACCAGATGAGATATGAATTGCTACTTTTACCACCCATGGAGTATTGAGATTGAAAGATAAAGAATTATTCTATTGAAATATTAAAATTGTTAAAGTATTGTTAATTGGTATTTCTGTTCCATATTAAACATCTTATTTATGTCTGTTACATATTGAATGTCAAAACTCACGGGAGGTTTATCTCCCATGCTAATTCAATTCTGCAGGTCGCCCTGAGGATAATTAGGTACTGATGATGGTGTTGATGATGATGCAGTTTGTGATGGTCCACTTGCACATGTCATAGGATCTTGGTTTAAGTTTGAGTTTTGTTGATTTTGGCATAGAGAGAATGATGAACTCTACTGCTTTAGTATTCTATTATTGGATTTTAACCTTCTATTGAAATTGATGTAACAGACTTATTAGTATTTTCTATATGTCAAAGATGTTTAGTTTTAAAGTATTATATTTATATGATGTGGCCTTATAGTTGACCGGTCAATGGTCAAACTAAAGATAATGATATTGCATGAAAGCGTCTTCATGTCTTTATTCTGCCAGATGACAAGGTATGAATTTGGAGACGTTACAATTATTATTATTATTATTATTATTATTATTATTATTATTATTATTATTATTATTATTTGTATTTGACTAAAATATCTTTTAATTATTAATATAAAGATAAATTTATATGTCTAATCAAGATTAAGAATCTTCACCATATAAGTTAAATTTCATAATCATATAATTAAAGTAGGTAATTATTAAGTTTAATTAATTAAATTAAATATAATTAATTAATACTTTGTAGGTATATTTAATTTATATTAAAATTTTAATGTACCTACTAAGCGTTTAATATTTTATAGAGATGTTGAGCATATCTAAAGTCATCTAATATATAATTAAATCATAAAATTAATAAAAAAATTATGACGTATGAAATTAATTATTGATTATGTATTAAATAGTTAAAATTTTATTTGGCATGTACAACATTTGAATATTTAATAGTGGATAACACTTAGCAACTAGAGATTAATTATTAGCTAGTTAGCGAGCTAATTATTAAATTTTATAAATAAATTTAGCAAGATAAACATAAAATGATTAAAAATATAAATAATTATTTTTTTGCATTATTATATGAGTTCTAAATTAAATAACTTATTTTTATTTTAACTATTTTAATAAATAAATAGTTAACCAAATTATTTATAAATTAATAAAATAATAATAAAATGGTCAGATGGAATAAAAAAATAAGTATTCATAATAAGTAACAATGGAATATCTTGAAGGTATATTGAAAAATAAAATTTCAACACGCTAGTAATTATCGTAAATGTTAGTCTTTCAAGCATCTCGAAACGTTAAGTTTCAATCGTTTATTGCTATTATTAAGTGTACTTATCAAACATTTTAATTAGCGTATTGATTTAGTCAAATATTTTTAAGACGCGTTAAATAGTGCCTAAGATGGGATATATGAATTTAATGTAACTACTAAGCACTATTTAGTAGGAATGTTGAGTATATTTTAGCCCTTTAGTATATAATCAATAATTAATTTTATAAGTTATGATTATTTATCAATTTTATAATTCATTATTGATTATATATTAAATAATTAAAATGTGCTCAATACTCTACTAAGTAATATATTAAACTCCTATATTAAAAAGAAAGAAAAAAATAGGGGAGAGCTATTCATGCCTCCGTGTTGCAAACCAGGGAGGGCAGTCTCAGCTCCATCGCCAAAATGGAGACGCCGCCCTCGTCAAGATCAACCTGAACGAGGTGGGCAGAGCACCCTCATCCAAATCGACATTTTCGATGGGTTATGCCAATAATGATGGCAGTAGACACACTAGTCGCTTAGAGAGTGGAGGAGGAATGAGAGGTTGTAATTTATATAAACAAACTTATCAGCCCACTCACTCAAACACCCTCTAAATATCCATCAAGTTATTAATAATATTTTATTTTAAGAGATAAGAATTATTATTCAAATTAGTTTTATTTCTTTGTGTTATCTAAGAGTAAAAAAAATATTGGGTTTGGATGGAAACACGAATAAGGTAAAAATATTAATAAGAAAATATAATTGAAAAAGAAAAAAAGAGAGTATAAAATAATGTCATTGTTGCTAATTGTAAGAATAGATATTCCTTTGTAATGATTAAACAAATAAATAAATTCATTATTTTTTAGACAGTTTTTTAAAATGGAAATGTTCATTTCATATGCTAATTCATGTTTGGCTTTACTCTTAAATATTCTAGTTATTCTGCATTTTCTTCTTGAACCAAACACCCTTTAATAGTATTTTTAGTACAAAAGTATAAAACAAAGTTTTCTTAATCAAATAAAGGTAGAAAGGTTAAAGGTTAAACTTTAGGTATTTGCCTATTTGGGGTTAAGTGAAAGTATTTAGAAAGATATGGGGAGTAACATTAAAGTTTAGGTTAATGAAATGAAGATTGAGTGTAATTTAAGAGAGAAAAATGAAATTGACCCTTAAATAAATAATAACATATATGGGCAAATGAAAGTGCCAAGTAAAATATAGAAGGATTTTAACATACCTTATTCGATATTAGATAAAGAAATAAACTTGGGGAGGTAAAATGAATTAATTATACGATTTATTTGTTTGGATGAGAACGTATTTTTCTAATTATCCTGAGTAATCTAGAAAACCTTGGCAAAAATAATTTTCAGAAAAAAAGTCATACAAAAAAGAAAATTCAATCTCAATTTTTTCTAGATGATATATGTACAAAAAAATTATTAATATGTATTTTTAAATTAAATCATCGCTACATAATCAACTGTCAGAATATTTAATATTTTTTCTCGAGAAATATTTTTCCTGCGACTTATTTTGAGTGACCCTTAGGTTATTCTCATATATCATAACCCGTGATAGAGCTTAGTTAGGGATAATAATGTTTAGGGTCTTTTAAATGTCAAACCAGATCTTCTAGTAATCAAAGAATGAGACCCAACTTAACTTCAAACTTTAAAAAGAATCAAAATAAAAAAAATTAAATAGTTGCTACCAAGGCTTTTCATGAACTACTATGCAGCTAAAATAATTATTTGTATCACATCCATATTCCCGCAAGTATCTTATGGTTAATAACATTACAATTTGTGCTGCTCTCAATTATCTAATTATCACAAAAGGGAAAATTGGACTGTTCAGTTTTGAAGTTGTTTACAGCAAACCACATTGTTGTCTTCAGGTAACTAGGAGTAGTACCCTCATAAAATCTCTGATATCTGCAACCAATGTCAAGGCATGCCAATCATTAATCTCTAATCTCAAAGAACCATGTTGTACTCAATGCAACTCAACCAAAACAAATTAAAAGGCTAAGCTCACATTTATGGGCATCTCAGCAATGAGAAGGCCAGTGCTTTCTTCTATTCCTTTAAGAACAACCACCTCGCCTCCGACAACCATGTTGATCACAATTCCATCTGCTAACCATTATAATTAGTCAAGAACAAGTCAGTTTTGGCACACAATTAAAAATGGATGGAAATCAGTACCTGCTGCTAAACAGGTTGATATACGCCTCATGTACGTCTCCTGGAAATAATAAGATTATACTTTTATCCATCCATGTAACAACGCATCAAATGTAACATTGTAAAAAACAGATAAGAGAATACTACTTATAAAACATTGCAGAATTGGAGAAAACGTTTCATGTACTTATCACATGGACACAACATCATAGTTATCAGATCAATTTATGTGGAAGGTTTACGCTATAGATCTAACACAATTTAATTAAACCAACTTATGTTATATTCAGTATTCTATATCCTTTTCCACATTCAATACTGTGAGATCAGTTAAAGTTTAGAATACCAAACAATTAGAAAATACTACTTTCTGAAAGAGGTAAAGTGTAAAGCTATAACTCAAATAAGGTGGCCAAAGCAGTGAAATCTGTACTATTGAATAATCAGAAATGTAATAATATATTTTTTATAATCCTTTACAGAACATGAGCCGAAAGAGGTACTGAGAATTTTTACAATTCTTAATTAAGATAATTCATGGATGTACCTTTTTTGTGGGTAATTCATAATTTATCAGAACACGAGCTGAAAGAGGCGACTCTCCTGCAGCAACCAAAGGTAGGCAGGCATCTGTTACAACTACCATACATGATTTCCGAGTTGTGGAACTGGATTCATTCTCGTCACCAGGAAGAAACCCACAAGTCTGGTTCCATTCTGCACTAGATTGACGGAACTTTTCCAATATCAATGCCCGTTCAGTTTCAGCAAGGTCGCTGTACTGTAAGAAGACATATCTTTATTAAGTTGAGCACATGTATCTAGTAAATATGAAAATGCATAGCTATTGGGAGGAAGCAACTTTTTTCTTTCAGGCAGTAATGTGCCAGTTAATAACTAGAGATTTTTGTGGAGACCACACATGACTCAGTTCTTCACTTGACATTCCAATTCTGCCTTCTAGTAAATCTAGAAGAAAACCCATGTTAACCACCACAATGTTTGCTTTCTTTGAGTGCCCTCAAGATCATAATCTCCAGTTATGCATGCAACACATGAGAAATTGTAGAGCACAAAGGTTTATAATGTAAGATTGGTGACGACATGTATCTGTATTTATTATTCAAATTATGAAAAGTTTCAGATTGTGTTGCTTGATTGTATGTTCTCCATCTACTTTTATATATGGATATTCTTCATCTTCATGCATTAACCTTCTTCAAGGACATCACTCATCCGATAATGGGAAATAAATCTCATGCATAAAGTGCTTGCTTGAGATCATTATGAGAATTCTTTAACATAAGTTTTCTTAAATAATTTTGCAAGAAATAAAGAGATAAACGAATATCTTTAAAGTTTAACCCTATTGTAACATTAGATTTGACTGATCCTAACAGCTCGTCTAAAGCCTATCAGTAACCATATATTTAGCCAAACTGGATCATTTTCAAATCAACTTTTGCAAGAATTCACTACTCTGCAGTGTTTTGATGTCGAAATTTCTTCTCTTATGAACTTCAGTTGGCAAAGCAAAACACATATATATGTCATCTCCTTCAAATACATTACTATTTCAGATTAATTTGCTGAGCAACAATATGCATTTAAATTAAACCAGGAACAGAATGAAATTACAATAATGACAATGAATTATACAAAAGACAACAAACAAATTTATGATAATATATGTTCCTTTAGAAAAAAAAGGTTCCTTTTTGCTTTGGTAACAGCATATTGGAAATCTTCAAGTGCTACTTTCCCCTTCGAAACCCACATGGATAAATCAAATAGCAAACATTGAATTCTGACCACATTAGACTCATGAATCCATCACACAGGCAAAGAGTTCCGAATTCGACAATAGAAAAGTTTACCAACCAGTGGAGAGAGGGAGATGAAGGAGAGATCGGAGACGGCGGCGCAGACCGCATCCAGCTCGTCACGGGAATTACAGCAGACCACGATGGGAAGCGACGACCTGCGCCCCGCCACACCGAGAAGATCCACCAGCGTCTCCTGCCCAGTATCAAACCCATCCCATGAAATTTTATTTCCCATTGCAACTCAACTCTCCAATCAATCAGGAGAAAAATGAGAAGATGCGATGGTAAAGAGAGCAAGATACCATCTTGAATTGGAGGCGGTCCACAGCGACATAGAAATGCCTTCCAGAGCTACAAAAAATTGAAAACAATTCAAAACAAGAAGGAAAGATTGCATTTTTTTTACGTGCTAAGAAGGAAAAATTGAAACCTGAAATGGGATGCTAAGAAAGAGGAGGAACAGGGAGGCGAAGGAGAAGGGAGAGTTGATGTCTCTGAAGGATCCATGGCGGCTGTGCTCCTCATTGAGCTCTTGTACTTGGGTATTTTTGTTACTCCAAAATATTTATATTGCGAGTTGTATGGTGTTTGTTTTTCTTTCCGTTAAATAAGAAAAGAATTATAATTGAAAATATCATGCAACGGAATAAAGATTTCTTTCCGAAACTGCAACTTTGTTTAAAAAAAAAAAGGTTACACTTCTTTGTAATATATATTTGGATTATTTTTATCTCGACTTGTCTATCCATTATTATTCATCTGATTTACTATTAATTTTATTTTTTATTTATTAAAATATCACTTTTGTCCGAGTAATTGAGAAAAATATCCTTTAGCTTGCGATTGTATTATCGTGAGGTCCCGCAAAGTTCGTGTAACGCTTTCAAATTTATACCCTGCCACAAGACATAATACACATTTGAAGACGTTATAACGGTACTTTTGATCAATAACTTGACTCTACTAGTCAATAATATGAAAGGGAAAGACTTTATTAACGGACAAATGTTCAATAAACATAATGTAAAAGTCTTAAACACATATAGGAAGTGTCTCATATCAAAAGTATCATAATGATGTCATAGTTTATTACAACTTTTCATAGGTCAAACAAAAGGACACAAAGACTTTGTCATGTGGATATCATCATCATCATGAGCAATTTGTTGTCGCCAACACCACTAACACAACAATCTACTACAGTATTAACTACTTGCAGAATCAAATACAAGGGAAATAACGCCTTTTCCCATAAGCTTTTAGCTCAATATATAAGACACAAGTAGATATAAAATTTAATAGAATGAACGTAGCGATAAATAGAGATCATTAACTCGATACTGATATAAAACATTAATGAAGATATAGATGAATCATTATGAACCAAATTAAATAGGCTGCAAAGCAATAGGAATCAGTAACAATGCCATTGGGTTGGTACAATATGAAACAATATATCAGTTTCAATAGAAAGTCAGATGACGCTTCAAATTTAGTAATGTTCTTTCATTAAGACCAATCAGTAAGGAATGAATTTCAAATGTCAACATTACTTACATTTGAAATCGATTTGTTAAGACCAAACAGTAAAGAGTAAAACTTCAAGGTCACATTATTCTCTTTTTTTCTCTTAAAATAATAAGGGTATTGATGAGCAATGATAAGACTAGTTGAATTTGATAGAATGAACATCCAGTAGTAATAATACAATAAAATAGTTATAAGATAACCCATAGGATGAACATAGAAACAAAGTGTCGACTGTGAACTCGAAACATATACAAACAGTAATGACATTATGAATAAATCATAATGAGTTGAGTTGAATGGGGTTTCAATGCAATAGAGATCAATAACAACACTTCTGACTTGATAAAATATAAAATAATATGTCAATTTGAATGGAAAGTCAAATGACAATTCATCTTCAATAACATTCTTTAAATGATAAGACTAATCAATAAGAAAATGAATTTCAAGACCAACGATACATACATTTGAAATTGATCTAGTAAGATCAAACGATCAGGAACAAATTCCAAAGCCGATGCCACTTTCTTTTGTAACCAATTCGGTATGGCCAAATGGTAAGGAGTAGAACTCCCAAGGCCACATTAATTTTTCCTTTCGGTAATAACCAATAAAAGGATGATAAGAAACAACACTAAGGTTAGTTGAACTTGATAGATTGGAAATTTGGTATAAATACAATGGAACAAAGATAGATGGTCCTATATGGTATAATCCCTCTATTATCTTTTCCGAAGTCAGTGGGTTGCTCATTTTACATTCAAGACCTACTTGACAAGACCTTGCCTTGTTGCAGTATGCTAGATGATATATAAGTATTTAGGTTTGACTTATCTCATTAATGTCTTTGCAGTGCCTTTATATTCATTTCGGTAAAGGATAAACAATATAGAGCTCATAATGATATTGATGGTACAGAGCGCTTGGCATTCACTTTGACTTTCACTTTCACTTTGAGTCACCATGATAATAAGACGACAATATCAAAAGGGTACCAATCGCGATAAAGATATGTCCACTATGTGAGGAGGATGCTCGAGTATCCTCTTTGTTGTAGGGAGGAGAGCAGTATGTGCAACGGGAGCAAACTTGTGTCATTGCAGCTAAACCACCGACTCGTAATGGTATGAAGCATTCGGTAAATGGTAACTCCCATAATGGTATACATGACGACCATAATCATCAATCTTATTATCCTTATGTATATACCTAATATAGACCCTTATCATATCACAACATTATATAATATGAACAATATAATCCTATAGGGTGCAATTGGGTCTGGAAAGGTAAGTCACGGGCCGTGACAAACATTTCATGGGCCGTGACTTCAAAAATCATGGGCTATGACATGAGTGTCGCGGTCGTGACCGAACATGATCTTTCAAGTGTTCGATGATACGGGCCGTGACTTGGGTGGCAAGTCATGTCCGAGAACTAATAGTTCACGGGTGTTTGTCACGAGCCGTGGCTCGAGCATCACGACCATGATCGAATACAATCGTTTTCAGATGGTTAGATCATAGGCCATGACTTGGACGTCACGGTCATGGCCGAATGCTACCATTCTAGGAGTATGCGTCATAGGCCGTGATTGGAGTGTCATGACCATGGCTGAATGTTGTTAATCCCATTATGTTGGTCACTAGTAGTGACTTAGATGTCACAATCGTGACCTAGTGTAGACCTTTCACAATTTGTTTGGTCACAGGCCATGACTTGAGAGTCACAACCGTGATCATGTGCAGATCCCTCGACGTCCTTCTTCACAAGTAGTGACATTCATGTTACAACCCGTGACACTACCACTGGTAGATGATTTTGATGGTGATTCTCGATGTTAGAGCATGAATTCAAATCGATTTCAGTTCTATCCTTGTGTACACGAGTCTCAATATTCAAACTACGATTACAAGCTTAAATACATACATAACATGATGAATTCCCTATCTAATAGGATCACTGAGATTTAGTCGATCAAAGGAAATCTATGCATATATACAAGAAGACTATGGAATAATGTATTATCACAAGAACATTTAAGAATCCCTAGGCATATTCATCTACTAGAATTTTATATATATTGGAGATCCGTCAACAATACACACCTTATAGCCAATACGCTCAGAGGTCACTTTCTTCGTTAATATGTCTTGTTGTCCCTCTATGATGATCCTTCTCCTGGACGTAGCTCTCTCGTCCTTTGTTTGATTTCGCCTTCTCGTGATGTTCATCATAGTCGAGAGAAAAACACATGACTCATCTTGACTGAGGGGAAGAGAGGAAACTAGTCATAAAGAGGAAAAAGAGTTTTACTTTAGATGGGAGACATAAAGAGATGGGAGATTAGGGCCTGCTAAGGGGAGGACTACGGATGGAAAGAATAATTTGAGGGATTTAATTTGGTTTTCTAGATATCAATTGGTTACAAGGGCATTTTTGGAAATTGACAAATTGGAGAGTTACATACTTCATCACAATCGAGCTATCCGCCAAAGCTTGCCTCGCGAGGTCAATTCTGCACCAAAGCCCTCTTGGGTCCTTTTTTTAAAAAAATAATTAAAGAGTAGATAAGTTGAAAAGTTAAAAACTAAAAATTAGACATGTAAGATTGAGTTGTCAAATCGAAAAAAAAACTTAGTTCTGCTTGATTTTATAATTCAATGTTAGGTCTAAAAGTTACGATAGTCCAAGGGATGAATGCTTATGAAAATAGCCCTATATTTTTTTAGTATTAACTCTGAAATTTGAAAACCATCATAATAATACAAGTATAATTAATGGAAGTCTATTGTAATGCGTTAAAATGAGGGTATTAGTACCCTAAATTTAAACTCCAAATAGAATTTTAAACTTTAATATTATATTTGTATAATTAAAAAAAAGAATTCGAGAAGTATAAAATTGAGTGCAACCTCAGGAAACAAGCTAGCCTATTTTTTTAGCAACTAGTGTCTCATGCTTCAGTATCATGTACTCAAATATTACTTGTATTAACTATTAATGTTAGCAGATGTTTGGTAATTAAGATCTCATAGTTCTTTTTTCGTGCTAAAAAGATCTAAATTATTACAAAACAGAATGAGCTTAACATTGAATTAAAATGATCTGAATAATTGTCTATATCACGAAAAGATTGACTGGTGAAGTGGTGAAGTGATCATTTTTTGGGCCAATTAGATATTGTATCACTTTTTATTCATCCTCCAATGTACACTATGTTCCAATGGAAACAACAAAGGATATTCGTATATTCGGACAGAGAGAAAAGAGATTCCTTATTAGTCTATCAAATTTAATTTTGACAGTCCCCAGTTAGATTTTTAAAAATTATTTCAAAATTTCAAATTTAATCACGAATCATCAAAATAGAATTTGTCATCGTTAATAAGCTTACTTCTAAAACCACTAAGTAATCTCTTCCGACAAAGGCTGTAAAATTATAAGGAAAACAAATGTCATCTTTCATGAAATAAAAAGTGAGAAATGAAATAATCATGTGACTATAATTACTAAAAAAAATTAATCATGATGAAGAAAAATGTTCTACAAAAATATAATAATGACATTAAGGTATCGGCACCCAGATACTACCAAAGGAAGCTATCCAAATCATGTCCCAAAAGGCCGTGCCTTCACATGGACATAAAATTACAGAAGCAGTTATGAACCACAAGGAGATATAGCACATATTATCATAAAAGCAATATCAACTGCAATGTCTTGTTTGGGATAATTTATAAGGCTAGACTCCACACAGACCAAAACTCTGCATCCACAAACTTGGTTACCAGTGTCACCTTGTATTAATGTTCCCAAATAAAAGTCACCTTACATTAGCAATTAAGTAATACAAGTCTAGCTGCTCTGATCCATGAAAACATTTTAACTGCAAGGAAAGTAGCACATAAATCTTACTACGCGTTGCATACGGTAGACTCCAATAAAATTAAAACTCTGCATCCATATTGTGACCAAAGGTGATCAACACTGTTGTTCCCTGGTATGGTCACTCTAGTTAATTGCTTCATGCAGATGATCCACAAATTATGCTTCTAATAGCCATAGCTTGTCAATTTCATCATCCTCATGAAGTCCTCCACACCAACTTCTCCATCATCTGCATAACTCAGAAAAGGTTATAGATATTAGAAGGATCTGGTTGTAAAATAAAAATCATGAAAGCATTTGTTGAGCAATTCTATGGGATCATCTGATTCTAGTATCCAATTAAACCTTGGTGCAGAGCATGATGCTCACCTTGCCCCCGAGCTGAGCAAATTAACAGGCACTATTATATACATCTTGCTATCCAAGGTACACACCGAAATTATATGCTAACAAAAGAAAAGTGAAATTTGCTCGTGTTTTTAAGAGGGCAATGTGTGTGTATGTATCAAGCTACATGTGGCATTGGATGGGATTAAAGTGGGTGCACTTTGTCTCATTCAATATATGATTATTACACGCTACATTCAATTTTTTATATGTTTCCAAATCATAGTCCTATAAGAAACCAAACTATTATTTAAGGTCCCTTTTGTCCTTTAAAATGAATAAAGCAATTCAGATAAATTTTTGCAGGGTTGATTCCAAAGCTGATAGACAAACAAACTTTTAACTAAGAAAATAATAAAAACTTATTGAAGAAAAGAATAAGTACTTACGGTCACGGTCTGCTGCTTCTATCATCTCCCGTATCTCTTGATTACTGAAGTTTTCACCCAGCTCTTTAGCAATGATCTGAATATCAGCATCAGATATTTTTCCCTGAAACAGACCCATAAAGAATTACAAGTAGTCCCTATCAACATAGCAAATAAATAATTCAGTATTTAGCAAAAAATATTTGGTATGTTAATTAAAGTCTTCACATTGTTATCTTGATCAATAATCCGAAAAGCTCTCATAAGTTCTTCTTTGCTGTCCCTTTCTCCAAACTTGGCCGTCATCATGTATACAAATTCATCAAAATCAATAGCACCACTCTGATTTTTATCCACATCAGCAATCAACTGGTTGATTTCCTGAGACAGCAAACATAATTCACATAAAACTTTGAGATTGCCACATTCTGTTGAGATTAGGTTAGACAACTAATGTGAAAAATGATACAGATCGAAACTAGCTCTTTCTTAGAAACACGAACATGTTGACACTGAAATCTTACAGCAACCTTGCTTAGAAAGACTGAAAATTCAGAATGCTATCTTCTATATAACAATACGCTTCAACAATTTAGAATGAGAGGCTTATAACAACTCAACAAGATCAATGAAGCTTATTTCTCAATCACTTGAAAACAAAATCTGCAATGATCATTTGATTTAAATATTAAAGTTAAAACCATTATGATATGAAATATTTAACAAGATAAAATACTTATCATATATTATGTTCCTATAACCAAGCTCTACTACCAAACAGAGTTTCCATATCTAGACACAACACTCAAAGTTTGAATTGGTAGTCAATTTAATGAAGTTGAATAATTAAACGAGAAGCAGAGTGAATCCATCCACACCCTATTATATACTAACCAGGTATTTATTTTTGATAAAATCACGTCTACAATTCACTGAGCACTTCAGTCTTTGAGCAAACCATATCAAATGCAATCATTATACTTCTGTGCATCCCTTTTTCCAAATTGTATTATTTAATTCTGATTGCATTTCTGCTTGGGGTCCACTTCACGTTCACAAGGATAAACGGATGACTAAAAGCAGTAAGTTAATAGTATAAAAATTCTCAGAATAATTTTTTTTTTTAAATTTATTTAAACTTGATACAAGTTCATAGATGAATGAAATGAAAAAAGAACTACAGGAAAACTAATAGATATTATAAGGAATGAGTTATACCTCTTCGTTCATTTCGAAACCAAGGGCCCTGAAATAACATCGTAAATGATATCAGATCAAATATTAGGACATAAATGTCAATTAGAAAAAAGAAATTAATAACATTACCGCATAGCAACATTCAATTCTTTGCCATCAATAGTACCTGAAATCAAGAGGTCGATTTAGTCGGTCACGACAGGGAAGATGGATAAAAAAACTCATACAAACATGCATCAAAGCTTATTCCATACCAGATTGATCGGTATCAAAAAGGTCAAAAATTTCCTTTATCTCTTGCCTCTTTCTCTGGGACAAAGGAGGACGACCTCTGGGTTTCTCTCGCCGGGACCCCATTCTGGAACTGAAACTTTGCTGTAAAATCGAAATCATAAGTTGCCAAAAGATAGACTATATAGCAAAGAAAAAATTTGAATATTCCAACATCACATGCAGACTGTAAAACATGACAAGATCATCGGATTACAGATATAAAGTAGTCGCAATGTAGCTCATTGTCAACAGATAATAGAAAACCAAATTCAATAAAATTCAGAAGTTCACTAGTTTTATCTTTTGACAGAACAATGACCAAAGATCTAATATATCCAATACCAATAAATATATGGAGGAAACATGACATATCTAAAATAAGCCAATATTACAAAGCATTTGCTTCCACTATTATGTAGCAATATTTGGTCCAATTTTTTTACTTGAAAACCTAATGTTTGTCAACTAAAGGGTTAGATAACGTCAAGTACTCAAAAACAATGATCAAATGTACCGTAGGCCTGTTGCTGATATATATTGAGCGAAAGAAAGCATAAATATGAACAGAAAATTGCACAGTTCATCCATGTACCAAGTTCTTTCCCATCCCAAACTTGTACAACTTCCTAATCGTTCATAACATTTGCTCAAGATTCAATGTTTTCTGTTTTAAATTGACATAATATTGGCTAAGAACAAATAAAACCGCATTAACATGGATAAAAACAATATAATTAATTGAAAAAAAACGCTTAAGCATATATATATATATATATATATATATATATATATATATGTTCTGATTTCAGAAATTTTGTGGCGATGGTCACAAATGCAACATATATATCGAACCTAAAAAAATCACAATTCAGGGTAAACAAAGAAAAATGGATCAATATAAAGAAATCACTGTCCTACGAAGCTAACAAAATTCCAATCAAATGTATAGAACTCCAAAAAAAATGCTGAAAGCCCCTTGGGGCATCGATTTCCCAAATAAAACCGCAGAAAGAAAGGGAAAAAAAGAGAGATCCTACGTACACTGCTCATCGTTGATCTACCGCTGGAATTGGAAGACTTGAGGGAGAGAGGAAGCGGGCGAGGCAGCCAGAGGGATTCCGCTGGGAAGGGGACGGAAGGAGGTGAAGAAGCGATCGATGCGTCCTCAAACTTTGTAAGATCCAACCAGAAAAAGAAGGCTTCCACTACTGCTCCTATTCGGCCTATGATTATATCTGTACCGTTGGATTAAATCAGGTGATCCAACGGTATAGATCGATCCTGTCAGTTTGTCGCTGTCTGATATTTCCAACATCTTACCGATGTATAATCTCCAAAATATTCACTAATTAAGAATCTATTTATATTAAATTTAATTTCAACAAGTAAATCCAATGAACACAGTCACTAGGTCCTAATAATAGTATAGTAGTAATATATATTATAATTATAGAAATGTATACATTTAATTTAGGCAAGCAGCCAATAATTTATCACTTTATAAATAAATCTAATCAAGAAAAAACTAATTAACAATATATATATATATATATATATATATATATATATATATGGATAGATAGATATATTTTAACATGTTAGTTTCCAAGGCCCCAAGACCTCCACAATCGTCACTCATGACGATTTGCCCCTCATGNATATATATATATATAAATTAATGAATATACAGTGCTATATTTTACGGTGCTGATTCTCTTGTTAAAAAAATGTTATGCCGCAATGAGAAGACCTGAGCGATTAGTGGGCTCTTTCCTGCTCTCTCACAATAACGATCAGTGCTCTCTCTCCTACTAAATTTTTGCTCTTTTACATCTCTCCAGCAACCTCGCTATACACGTGCCTTCCTCCTCATGGATTGGTGCTCTCTCACACACAAACTTCCCTTCTTCTCAAAGTATTTTCATTTTTCTAACATTTCTCCATCAACGTACGTGTTCATCTCTCCCTCTCTCTCACCCTCTCATTCAGTGTCTACAAATGTTGAACACTCGATACAAATTCGATGGTTAAAATCGACGCGCTGTAATTTATAGTTAATTTTATGTGTTGTATATTCATTATTCTCATATTTATATGGTGTTACCTATTTAATATTGTATTATTTATTTTATCCATCTTAAGATATTAGATATATCGTGGATATAATTTTTTTTTACTTAAATAATTTATTATAAGTTGTTAGATTTATTATATATTTATCATTTTACGCTTGATAAGATAAGTAGTACGATATTATTTATTTAAATATATAGTATTTTCATTGAACTCATAATATGTTGTAAATTAATTTGTCATTTAACTTCGTTGGAGTATGAGCTCAGCCGATGTCACCTTCCTATAGATAATCCAAATTTATCTTATCAACACAATAAAGTTTGACTTTTTAAAGAGGGGGCAGGAGCATGATGAGCGGCTTTAAGTGTCAATAGTTTTTAACCATCTTTTCATAAATGTTTATGTGATTTCAAAATTCAGCTTCGATCCTCAATCAAGTTGATATTAAAACTGCAACCAAGTGGTCCTAAAATATAAATAATAAATAATATAATGTATAAAAATATAACAGTGGAAACTAAACAATATAAAAACTTCAGTTTAACATAGTAACATATCAAAATTATCATTAATAATAAAATATAATTACTATAAGACACCATCCTTAGCGTCCTACTAACACTTTATTTTTAGTTCACATAAAAATAAGTTGAAGACTAACAAAACTCTTACAATGTTTATCCAAACATTAGTAATCAACAAACTTAAATCCAATAAGGTATAAACCAAGACTCTATATCAATGAATAAATTTGTACATATACTATGTCCAATCTTGATGGCACCATCACCACGATTGATCATACTTCATTCCTACACGAATAAAAAATGCATAAAAAATATCATAATTAATCATATGTGGTGATCATATATTTACTTGATAATTAAATATCAAACCATTAAGTATGTATATCAATAATCACTAATATATCAAGGGTTGTGTAATCATAATCTATTAATCGATTTATTTGCAAAATTATATCATGCATCAATCACAATAACTATATACTAATGAATTTATTACTCTAGCATGATATGATATAATGTGTCATCAACAAGAATCAATTATATTTCAAGAAAAACATCGACTAGAGACAACAAAGATGGTGACAAATTTTTCTCACGATCTCACTAATTTCTTGCCATTTGTGACACTAATCAAATGATATTTTTTGACCCCGAGAAAAAAAAAATTAGAGACAAAATTAAATGACAAACTTTTTTTGTCGGTAATTGCTCTAGATTAACTACTTGCTCAACTTACATTCTTTTCTTTTTCTCTTCGTCGATATATCTCTATTCATAGCCACCTAGAACTATCTCTAACACTTTCAACCATCTCCCATCTTCCAATAAACAATGACTACAACTCCTCTCTGACTATGTTTCTTTCTTCTTCAAGAAGAACCTCTCTTCTTCCTCTCCATTCTTCGTAGGTGCCCTCTTATTCCCCGACAGATTTGAGGGAAAGGGTGTTTTGGGAGGGGCGAGAGGCCCTCCTTTCACTAAGGGGATGAAGCACTCTTTGGGGAGGTGGTCACACCTTCCTTTCCTTGAATTATAAAAAAAATCAAACAAGTTTAGAAATTTACATTTGAGTTTTGGACCATCAGAGAAAATGCATGATAGATCAATTTTCTTTATTAAATTTGTTGAGTGATTGAAACATGAATTATTGATATGTTATATAGTTAATTATGTTAAATAGATAAGTAATTGTTACAACTGCATGATTGCTCTGAATAGTTAACATTTATGGCTACCAAATACAAGCATTAGTGACATTAATTATTTTTCATTAGATGACCTACTTGAATTTATACTTGTCGTCTTATTTTTTAAAGTTTAATGCTAATATGAGATGTTATATAGTTAAGCATGTTAAATAGATAAGTGAATGTTATAAGTGTGTGATTGTTTGAATAATTGCTGTTTATAGCTACTAAACACAAGTGATAGAGGTCAGGGAAGACTTGTAGCTCGTCGATCTATGTAGAAACCTAACACTAGTTAGTCACTGGATATTGATGAGGCTAAGTTATTTGATAATCTAACACTTGATTTTTTAGGTAATGAGTGATTTGCTTATCTTTTTACCTACTAAATTGTTACACAATATATCATAACTTCATATGAATAACCATCAATCGTCGGGGTAGATAATTTATCTCATCATATTATTCCTTTAAGTGGCATTACAATTGATTACATCGCCGTAAGTTAGATATTTATTTATTTTAAAATGTATACCTATTTAATTTTTAGGACTACTTTCATTCATGGAAGTGCTATTAAAGATATCAACGAGATACTGATAAATCAACTCCATTTTAGTGCAACTTCTTTGAAATGAATACCATATGACTTGCGAGAAACCACGTACAATGACTTCAAAGTAAACATTATACATTTCATTTATTAATCAATTGCTAATACATAACTTAATTTTTTTAATTATTTTTATAATAGTTAATTACCAAATTGATTATGGCATTAATAATATTGACTATAAGGAGTTACATGCTAGATGGAATTAAACCAATGAATTCATCTTCCCAAAAGCAAAAGAATTTTGGTATGTTATCATAGTACTTTGCATATTTGTATTTATCTACTAAAGTTCTTTGAAAACTTATTGTTGTCAATTTTTAGTTTTTATAATATCTTTGTAATCACTGTCAGGATAACTACAATTTACTAGTAGTAGAGAAGTATAGGTCGGATTTGTCCTCATGGCCCAAGTTTGACACAGAGATATGACATGAGTGCACAGGAGTTACTAGCACAAGGAGACTTCATGGTATTGTTTAATAGCATTCTTTGATTTTGAGCACTTCATTTGTTTTTGGTCCTTTGTCTACTTTGGTCGGCCCACACCTTTGGTTCCTGAGTAATATTGAGGCCATTGGTAACAAATGTGTTGAGTTTGAGTGAGAGTTGCATATATATGGACAGAAACAAGCCTCCCTGATTCAAGTTTCATTCATTTATACCAACGATATGCCGGGTTCCGGCTGCTTGCCAAGTTCGACCATACCAGGAACACGCATCTAGCAATTCACCATCGATCTGAGTCACGATAATAAAAGACTTGTGCGGCATTTTTGGATATTTTCCTTTATATGATTATCTATTTATTGGCTAAATTTTTGTGTTTCTATGTTTTTTTGACATTGGGTTATGTTTGGAGAGTTTGCACATGAGGATCGAACTATACTAAGTGTTGCATCGTTCTGCATTTAAACGATGTTGATGTTGTATCGTTATCTATTTGGACAATGTTTAATGTTATGATTTTGAGTTATGTTTAATGTTTCCATTATGTTTGTTTACTATATGCCTTTTTGTGATGTAATGAAAATTGTAAATATGATTTTGAAAATGCAGATATTTTTTAATTATGTTTAAATTTGTGCTAAATTAGAGATAAAACTAACACTACACATTGACATGTTCTTTATGGTAAGGATTGAACAAATATTGGGACAAATGTATATAGTTTGAGATAAATCTAGGACAACTAATGGATGAAAGGAAGATAAATTTGCGAGAAGATTAAGGACATAGTAAGGAGCATTTACGGAATGCGACAAATACATGGACAAAATTAAAATAATAAACTAAATATTGGAGACGAACTTGTGAGGAATTAGGGACAAAATAATCAGGAAATAGGAAAAAATATGCGATAATTCTTTTGTCGCTAATATTAATATTTTTTAGCAATAGATAAGTTTCTCGCACAATTGTTACAATTTAGTACAAAGACAAATTAGGCATAGGATTTTTTTTTGTCTCAAAACATCTTTTTATTGTAATTCAACATCAATAATCAATAATATATAATGTGAATCTTTATTCTAGATAATTAATGTCAACCTTGTGTACTAATTCATATTAGCAAATTATGATGGTAGTCATTGCTATCATTCAAATTTATTAATGATCAATTTTTTATCTTCACAATTATAAGCATCAATAAATAATACACGCACACACGCGCGCACACACACATGTTGAATCTAGGATCCCGAGAATATTTTGAATGATCACAAATTTGTAAGTAAACTCAGCCTGTAGTGATGAACTTGTTTGAGTTGATTTCTGTAACAGGATGTATTCAAGTTCAGTACAGCGGTCGACCTGAGCTAAAGGAATGGACGACCACTGCACTCGTAATTCATATATGAAGAACCATATGTGTGCAGTGAGCGTCCTAAGTATATGAAGCGGTCGACCAGCATCAGAGGGAGAGTATATGATGAGAAGCA
>LTAE01003701.1:3301-17050 GCA_001647135.1 Pontederia paniculata
ATTCGCTGGAAGGCTGTTCAACTTCGTCCTTCGTAGTTTCTGTAATTTATTCTTTTCTGAGATGAACGTTATATGTTATTTAGTTATGAACGATTTTATTAGTGAGTAGTTCATTTTAAGGAGTTTGTGAAACCTAATGTTGATTGGATGATCTTATAAATTATTTCTTTTTAAATGTGTAATGTGTTCTTAATGTTGTTCTTCTTCTGAGATGGTTTTAAATATGTTTTATTAACTGCTTAGTGTAGAAGAGTTTTAAGATCTGATTTGTACGAAGAATTGATCCAGAAATATAAGTCTTACCATTGCATATCTTAATTTGAATACTTGTTTAAGATTCAGATTTTGTGGCCTATTGATGGGTCTTGATTAAGCAATCAATAGTTTAAGTTTGCAGCACAATATCGCATCTTATTTGAGGGTTTATATGAGGTGGATTCGTTTGAACATTCTTAGTAATTCTGAAATTAAGATAGGTGATTGCACCTATTTAGGGGATCACACCTTTAGCATACCTAGTCCATCATTAGGAATAATTCGTGTTTAACTAAATCCAATCAACTTAGTGGTGAACAAACCCTTGCATTCTCCATATCTTTAATTCACCTAGTCAATTGTCACATCTATTCTTTTTCTAATTGTTCTCTCTAGTTTCAGTTCTGAAATTTAAACATCGTTTATTAAATTGATTCTCCCAATTCACCTTAGAATTAATTAAGATAAAACAACAATCCTCGTGGGTTCGACATCCTTCTCATCTTCTATATTACTTGTGCGCCAGTATACTTGCTGGCTTCTTTTGCACTGCTAGATTTTACGCATCAAATATATCATGTTATAAAATATTCTAAGTTATGCAAATGTCCTAGGATGTTGAAGATGATGTTGGTGATCATATGATGACTCATGATTTAGGGTTATGATAGGATATAATGTTACATGTTAAGATAATTATTGAGATGTCTCTTTTCATTGTAACCTAATTATTCATAGATTACTTATGTGATATGTATGAGTATTCTTTATTATTATAAGGAATGTCTTTATATACAACTAATGGGAGGTGAGCCTCCCTTGTATCTAGGTTCGTGTAGGTAATGACGCATGTTAAAAGACGGCTTAGGTGGTGGTGCTCATGATAGTTGGTTGCACATAAGGAAGTATTAATAGTCATTTAGTTAAGTTATTTAATTTATGATTTCAAGATTGACTTAATTGTACTCATGTTGTGAAGTTATAGTCCAAGTCCATGTATGGCCTATGAGCCTTTTAAGTTGCAAAATAGAATGCACAATTTTTAAGTTGATGTCGTGTATAAACACAATAGTGAATTTATGTTATGGATTTGGACTAAATCCTAATATTTATATTTTTGCTGCGAATGTCAAATTAAAGTATTTAAATTTAGTCTATTTTCAAGTCTTATGTTTATCCAATAATGTCATAAGTCATACTCATGCAACGGTCCAAAATTTCAATTGGGACGCATATCTCCTTGGTCAAATTTTTGGGTTGTTATAATTAATTTATGAAGGGATCAATGTAGGTGCTCCATAGTTAAGTAGGAAGCACCATGCTACCTACATCATCAACCGTAAGATGTTAAATATAGGGTGGATATTAAATTTTCTCTCTCTTACTTTTTTTCTCTCTCCTAAATCAAGTCACCATAGATTAGAGATCCTACGGTTAAAACAGTAGATAGCACGGTGCTCCCTACCTAAGTAGGGAGCACCTCCATTTTTTCCATTTATGAATTAATAGTTACTATGTGCATGTTGGATTGGGTGACACATAAAATTAATATCAAATTAGGGTAATGCATGGAGGGGTTGGTGTGTATTAATATGTCACTATTAATTAAAAAAGACATTGCATTGAAGTGAGTCAAAGTGTGGGTATTATTGTTCATGTTATTATCTTTTGTTCCAAGATGATTACACCTCCTTTTATTCATTCATGTTGCACACATCATGCTTTATATATCAATTAGTGGACAACCAAGAGGTTAGACATTTGTCTAAGCATGCGGCCAAGAACATGTAGAAAGAATAAAAACCACTCAATGCATATATATATATATATATATAATATATATAATATGAATAAGATATAAATGGTTAGATGCCTAATGGTTAGTAGGTGATAAAAATTATGTAGTTAAGTGCCCTTTTGTTGCTAAGATCACATATATTGTCATTTACATGGGTGTTGCCTTAGAGTTCGTGGATATTGCCATGAAAAAATAAATAAACTTAGATAAGAGATAATTATCAAATGCGACGATATAATGCATGAAGTACCATAATGTCCTTTTAAAAGAAGTGAATAAGTCTTTCAATAAAAATCACAAGAAAATAAGTTAAATGTAATAAGTTCATGAAAGACAAAGAAAATTTAAGTGAAGTAAAAGCAATGATGAAAGACGGTAACGTATAATCACAAACTAAGAACGTACCGAGCAAATGAAAAAGACATGTGATCGAATGTATCCAAAGTGAATGAAAAAGAAAAAAAAGAAAGATGTAAGTTATATGATATCTCTTATGATATTTTTATATTCATATATCTTATTATCTTTAACATATAATTATATTCAATATTATATTATAATTTGACTTTCAAATATTTTCTATTAAGTGCATACTAATGCACATGATTGATGATGGACGACATTGATGATAGCAATGATCATGATGGTCATGATTGTTTGTGGCATGAGTCCATAGTTTGGTTTGAATCTTTTCCTAATATTGAGTTAAAAAATATAAATGTTTAGAATTTCGAGTAGTTGAACAGACTTTAGTTGGATTATATTATATTTCTTTATTGTACTCATTAGATAGATTGAATTCCGCATTTTAGAGTGTTATTTCAATTTATGTGATTTATATTATATTTATTTAGTGCATATGTTCAATAGTCAAAGTTAAGTCAATAGATAATCCAAGTAAGCAGCATTCAAGAAATGTCTTTGGTACTGTCGACAGTGTTTCGGGTGTTATTTCCAGGATGCTACAACGTGTACCCATGCAGACTAAGCCCATGCATTAATTGGGGATATTTATGCACCTATTTTATTTATTATGAAATCTCAAATTTATGAGTATGCATCTTTTGTAAATAAAATATTAAAAGAAATTGTACAATTGACCAAACCCATTTTTATTTTGCAGAGACAGAATGAAGTTATTCACCAAGTTGGAGACAATAGTAAAAAAGAATAATTCTTATATTTATTTATTTGACAATAAATAATTATTTACTTATTTGATAGTAAATAATTATTTATTTATTTAATTTGATGATACTATACATAGTGAACTGACTCATATTATGTAACACCCCAGATTTTTAAATAATAAAAAAATAAAGAAAAGCTAGGATAAGATAAGGAAAAACATAGTTTGATTAGGATTGAAAGAAAAATTAAGAGAAGTCAAATTGCTATACTAATATTTTCTTATCAATTTAATATTTCTAATTCTATACAAATTAATATTTAAGGAACTCTTAATCATATGGAAGATTTATTTTATAGAATTATAATCACATACAAAGTCATTCTTGAGAGTCTTAATTGCATCTAAACTCCATCTAGTGGTGAATTCCCGTTCCTATAAATAGGACACAACCTCTCCTCTCATCCCACAATTTTTCTCTCCCTCTCTTTTTCTCTCTCTCTCTCTCTCTCTCTCTCCTCACAACAAGGCCAAAACAGAACATGCCCAACTTGGACGCGGGTCGTGCTACATCATGTCGACGAAATAGCTCAACAAGAGATGAACATATACCATTTTCAAGTAGAACGCAGGCGGTGTAGCATGCAGAAAACGAAAACCAAAAGAGGGACACATATAGTGTCCAAGTGGGTCGCAGGCCGTGTTGTCGATGTGTCAAAGTTAGAGTCTCAAGTTTTCTCTCTCTCCTAGGATGGTGGCTGGACGTAGTGAAAAGAACAAACGAGGAAGAAAAGTAATTGTCAACACAAATCGAGGTATGTAATAGGATCGTAATTAAGGCTCTCAATATGCATTAGAATAATTACTCTCTCCTCAAATTAATTATTGTTTTAAAGATTCCTCTATGGACTCCTCGGACACGGACCGTGTCCTCTCACAACATGGTCCGCGTTTGACAGACCAAGACAGTGTCACCTTGACGCTAGCCGTTTTCCTAGGTTAATGCTAGAGCTCGATAGGATGCGGACCATATCGATTCTTGGTGCTGGTCATATCCTCTCAATTAAAATAATAAGGAAGAAAAATATAAATAGTAAATTAGGTCATGTCAATTATAGACACGACATGTGTTCTTCACGAAAAATAGCGGAGAAAATTGTAAACCCTAACACTGACGGCATCGCCACATGTACAAACCGATTTAAATTGGATTTCATACTTGAGTGATGCGAATTATGTCACCCAGCAACACGTGTTGTGTTATGTGGGACTCTGGCCGTGTCTTATTAAAACACCACGAAACGCGGGCCATGTCATTCAAGGACGCGGGCAGTGTTCTTGCATAGTAGCACCTTGTATTTATCAGTCCTAATTATACTGATTGATTGAACTTGATTTGATGGACGGTGTATGTTTAGGTTTGCTTAACCAAACCTAGTCCAACTAATAATAGGACATAAAAGTTTATGATTGTGATTGAACTTATATACGAAGAGGAGGACCCCTAGTGAATTGAGGGATTTATTTCTATGCATTATTGTTAATTGAATTGAGTTATTTAAAATAATATTGTATTATTACGAAGATCTACTTGGATTAGAAAGCACCCTATAATCTAGTTAGCCATATTGACACATGAGACAATCTAATTTTTTAATACATTGATAAGACTCACATCGATTATTAAAGATTATTTCATCTAAGGCAAGATAAATAGAGAAAAGTAAAATGATTCAATGTTTAATGATGGCTTGAATATATAGAAAGGAAAAATATGGGCATCACCTGGAAGGATGCAACTAATATTCTTATTATGAATATTGAAAAGTAATGCTAAAGATCAAAGGTAAGGAATTGTTTAATTGATATAATGTAATTATTAAAGTCTATTGTTAAGTAATCTTTTGCACATTTTGCATCTTAATTTATTATTTTTATATATTGATTGTCAAAACTTACTTGAGGTTCATTGAATTCAATTATGTAATCAAATAGGTTCAAATAGAAGATGATGACACAACGAAATCGTGGTGATATTCATGATGAGGTGACTTGCACATGGCACATGTCTTAATTATAATTAAGTATTAATTTTAGCATTGACATATACATGATATTGATTAATGAATTGATCAAAGTAAATATGTAAATTGGTAGTGTATTCAAATAGGCATTTTATCATATGACGCGGTATGCATATGGGGCGTTACATATTAATTCCTGATTGAATGATTCAATGGTCTTCAAAATTTTTGGTCATATATGTGCCGCAATTTTTAATCCATGCTTTCCGTGTTCCACGGACCCCTTTTTTTCTTTTCATCTTTTAAATCCACAGATGCTAAATCTTAATTTTTAGTTGTACCAGTACCATCTAAATTATCAGGCTCAAGGCAGTTTTCAAATGTTAATTCGAACTCTGGCATTAGCTCTTCACTCCTAGTGAGAAAAGATTCCTAAAATGGATGAGGCCTGTTAAAAATTGATAAGCCTCCCCTTTGTAAATAGGATAAAAAATAATAAAGAAGGTAGACCTTTGAATCAAAGATTGAGTTCGTTTGTTAAATTCAGAAATTTCGAGACAATACAATGAAGAAGACATATTTATTTTTCAAAAAAAATAAATTTAAATTTGTCAATCTAGTCCTTCCGTTAAACTCCATGTAAAAATTTATAAAATTTATTTTTTATTAATTATAAAATAGTAATTTTATCGATTTCTTTTAAATATTAAAATATTTTAAAATTTAAAAAATAATAACTTGGTCAAAATATTTTATAATTATTAATAATATTTTTATCCTTACTTTATGTTTTTATAAAGGTTTTAACTATATTACAAAATTTAGGGTAAAAATGGTATTTCATAATTACTAAAAATTAATTTAACAGCATTTTGATTGAAATTCAACGTAATGATTAGATTGACAAATTGAAATAAGTTTGAAGACTAAAATTGATAAATTTATATTTTAGGATTAAATGCGAAAAAAGTTTTAGTTGACCGGGTGTTAACGAAAATATTTTTTTTAAAAAATATATAGGTTTAATAATCAATTATGTTTAAAATATCTTATTATATAAAATCTGTATGCTATCATTATTATATTAACGAGCTAATGGCCAATATATAAAATAAAGTAATATCACATATGTTAATATTGAAAAACTAAAATTTAAATTTATAATTAACTTATTTATCAAAGAAGACATGTATGTTAAAGTTTCCATCTGCGGGACAACCATCATCCTCTGCTACTCAGTTCTAGCGATTAAGTGCATCGTGCTTTGCAAGTGACGCCCAATCTGAGATCATTCAGATAACGAGCAAACAAAACAATTAAGGAGAGAGAAAAAGAAAGAATACGTACCGTTCAACGAAGTGTTGGTCTACACTCTACAATGATGCAGGAGAAGAGAAAGATGAAGTAGTTTTCCCTCTCTGTGGCTGCTAAGAAAACATGCCAAAGTCATGCTCCTCTCTCTCTCTCTCTCTCTCTCTCTCTCTCTCTCTCTCTGGTAGTTTGGTGATATTTTATTTGCGTTAGGCTGATAGCTGACGGCTTCTTCGTATGGCATGGCATATATAATTAATTAGGCACGGCGTAGACATGCCGAGGAACCCGTGGTCTGACGGGCCGGAGTTCATCACGCAGTGCGGCATCCAGCCGGGGGCCAACTTCACGTACACGGTCCAGCTATCCACCGAGGAAGGCACCGTCTGGTGGCACGCCCACAGCGACTGGACTCGTGCCACCGTCCACGGCGCCTTCATTATCCACCCCAAGCGCGGCACCACCTTCCCCTTCCCCAAGCCTCACAAGGAGATCCCCATTATCTTAGCGGAATGGTGGAAATCGAGCGTTAGAGATGTCTTAGCGGAAGCCCTGCATACCGGTGGGGAGCCCAACATCTCTGATGCCTTCACCATCAACGGCCAGCCCGGTGACCTCTTTCCCTGTTCGAAGCCGGAGACCTTCACGGCTCTCGTGGAGCGCGGCAAGACCTACCTACTCCGCGCCATCAATGCTGCCGTCAACACCAACGTCTTCTTCGCCATCGCTGGACACCGCCTGACCGTCGTTGGCACTGACGGCAGCTACACCAAGCCCTTCACCGTGGACTACATCATGATCACCCCGGGCCAAACCATGAACCTCCTCGTCGAGGCCAACGCCAACTCCACCAGCAGGCGCTTCTACATGGCCGCGCGGTCCTTCTCGAGCGGCCTCGGCGTCCACTTCGACAACAGCACGGCGACGGGGATCCTGAAGTATGTCGACTACTCGAGCAAGAACTCGTCGGATTCGGCGCCGGAGTTTCCATACATCCCGGCCAACGACAACGACGAGGCCGCACTGACCTTCACCGCGAAGCTCCGGTCCCTGGTGAACGCTGAGCACCCAGTCAACGTCCCCCGCGACATCGACCAACGGTTGGTCATGACGGTGTCGATGAACGTTCTGCCATGCAAGCCTACCGATTCGTGCGTCGTGGCGAACGGCACGGTCCGGTTTGCAGCGAGCATGAACAACGTGACCTTTGTGGACCCGAAGGTGGACGTGCTGGAGGCGTACTACCGGCAGCTGAAGGGCGTGTACAGCGACAACTTCCCCAGCGAGCCACCGAGCAATTACAACTTCACGGGAGCGTTTTCTAACGACACGCGGTACGTGATCTCCCGGCCGGCAACGGAGGTGAGGGTGGTGGAGTACGGGACGGTGTTGGAAGTTGTGTTCCAGGGGACCAACCTGGTGGCCCCCGAGGACCACCCGATGCACCTGCATGGGCAGAGCTTCTACGTGGTCGGGATGGGCACAGGCAACTTCGACGCGGCGAAGGATCCACAGAGGTACAACTTGGTGGATCCACCGATGCAGAACACTGTGGGGGTGCCCAAGAACGGCTGGGCGGCCATCAGGTTCACGGCGAACAACCCAGGTGATCATTTGCCTCTATGTTGTCTTGTTCTTTTTACCAACATTAATTGTTTTGTTCAGTATTGACCGGATAATTCATTTTTTTTATGGCAGGTGTTTGGTTCATGCATTGCCATTTGGATCGGCATTCGACGTGGGGGATGAACACAGTGTTCATCGTGAAGAATGGTGCAGGGGAAGATGCTCAGATGCTGCCGCCACCTCCCAACATGCCTCCTTGTTAGTTTGGCCACAGGAACCTAGACCTAAATTTCTTTGCTCGTCCTAGGAAAGGTAACTATTCACGGCAACAACGGAGAGATGTAGATTGAGTGCATATTAGGAAAGACAACTGTGATCAATTTTTTTTCGCTGCGGTTACTTGTAATTGATTCATGTGGCGAAACTTTAGGAGAATATGAGATGCATAAGTGGCAGTTATGAAAATTTGGTAATCAATTTTCTCTATTAATCTACTCGATTTGGAGTAGTTTTTTTTGTACAATTCACGGGTAGACAAGAATAAATAGGGGTTCATAGATCGATCTTGTTTAATGGATTAGTTTGATGCTTCTTTTACATGTAATAACTTGCTAGTATTTTGGATCGCTAGCAGTGTGGCAAAAGATCTAATCAGCAATGTTACATATGTATGTTGTCTGGAAGGATCTAAAGGAGTCGTTTTTACAAGGTGAACCAAATGAGGATCTATTCATTACATTATGAGATTTACAGAAGGGAGTTAATCAGCTGGAGATTATTATTCTAAGCTAAAGAACTTGTGGGATTCCTAGTATGGACATTTAGACAAACCACTGGGAATATTTAACACAACAAAAATTATATAAGATTTTGATGGTCTAAAAGAGGGTTTCACCCGTGCTAAAACGCAAATTCTGTTAGATGAATTCAATTCTCTCTATTAATCAAATATATGCTATAATAATTGAGGAGAAGCAAAAGCAAAAAAAATATGTTTTTTTTTTCTAAAACGATACTAATTAAATTGGATTAATATAAAAATCTTGATACAAAAATTGGAGGAGGGCAGGAGGAGGTTCCTCCTCCCAAAATGAATCGCTATGCGATTGCCGACCGGTTACAGCCAAAAAACTGCAGCCCTATTAGCATCTCGAGGGACATGTTGACAAATTACATTTTCAAAAAATAAGTCGGTTCCAAATGTCTGATATTAGACTTGCAAGTCTCCATGGGCAGTTCATCTGCTTCTTCATTAATTGCATGAGCATGGTTGAGTCTGATTCTATTACCAACTACCAAATTTCATGTTGCTTGCATATCTGCAGTCCATGTCGCAAACTCCATGCTTCAGCTTCCATGGTAGAGGTGAAAAAATGCCTAAGGGAACCTGCACAAATGAAAGATTGATTAGCAGCTCTTATTGCTCCTCCCACCTCATTTGATCCTATGTAAGACTCAATTGTGTTCATTTTGAACCAGAAGTGAGGTTGGGGCTCCCACAGACCTGAATCGGGTCTATGGGGGAAGCCCCTCAGGATTATAGGAAGTGAAAGTTTCATTATAGCTAGCCAAGGCTTGGCGTTAGACCACGGTCACGATTTCTTGGATGGAACTAAAAGAAAGCAAAGAGCATTAGAAATTTGGTCGAGGAGGTTTTATATATCCAAATGGTTTCCCTCTAGAATCCAGTTATCTTCAGTCCAAGAATGACGATACTTAAAAGTCAAACTAGTTTGAGTTTGAAAAAGGTTCCAAATAAGAGAGAAGGAAAATAAAAAAATAAGTGCAGAGACTGGTTGAATGTAGTAAGCATATCCTTGGTAGGGAGCCTATTATATGGGAGCTTCCAAATAAAGATTTGGATTTGTGTGTGTGTGTGTGTGGGGGGTATGGAAACCTTCCAAATAATTTTCCATCTAGGTCATCTAGTGAACCGCGAGGCATCAAGCAGCCTTCAAATGAACTCATAGACTAGTTTAGTATAGTAGGAGAGCCAAAATTTTAGGAGTCCATATCCACATACCATATTTATGAGCGACCAACCTAACAGATGGTGAATTACAATTATTAAGGATAGAGAGAACTCTTTTAGCAAGTAAAGAAGTTCGAATATAATTTAATCATTTGATTCCTAAAACATTTCTTGTTTGGGCAATTGGATAGTGTACCAATTAATAAGATGGGCTCCAGATTCACCTTCAGTAGATGACGATAGAAATCCTCTCGAGATCTTCTCAAGGGACTTAATAATGCCTTCAGATATATATAAATATATATACATATATACACACACACATATATATATATGTATATATATATGGCTCCTACAGAGTAACAAGAATTGTACTCAATGAAGATTTAATAAGAGTGGCCCTTCCACCTTGAGTAAATGTTTTCATCTTCCATCCTACAAGTTTGGCTTGCATTTTATCAATGATATGGGGCATGTATTTCTGTTTAACAAATTTGTATGAGATAGGGGCACCCAAATACATAAAGGGAAAGGTGTCAATGTCTATATTCAGATTATCTTTTATAGTTGCTTTCCTTCTTGAGCTGAATTTAGGAGGAAGATAGATTGCAGATTTGTTACGGTTGATTTTTTGGTTTGTGAGGAGTTCAAAATGTTCTGAAAAGTTCTTTAATTTTTTTTTAGTTTTGGATGGTTGCAAGTACACATAAGATGAGATCATCAGCATATAATAAGTGACCAATAGTGAAATTGTCGATGATGAAAGGTTTGATTTTACCCGCCAGCACTTCTTGATTTAATAAGGATAAGAATATTTGTGAGACTAAGATAAACAGATAGGGAGAGAGTGGATCTCCTTGTCGGATACCCTTATATTTTCTTAAGCTTCAGGAAAACGTACCATTGATATTACAGATGAAATTGGGGGATTGAATACTAATATTATCCAGGTAATGAATTTGGGGGAAAACTTCATAAGATTCAATACATAGATGATGGATTCCCAAAATACTATCAAATGCTTTTTCAATATCAGCCTTCAGTAACGTAATTTTTGTCCTACCCTTGTTCATGGAATGGGCAATTTCCTGGCTAATTGTATATTGTCATGAATTGATCTGTTCTTTATAAAGGATGTTTGAGCTGGATCAATTAAATTTGGTAATGTAGGCTTTAATTTGTTTGCCAGAATTTTTTCTATTATCCTATAAATAAAATTATAGAGGTTAATGGGTCTATAATATGTAACCTTTGTAGGATTGGGTTTTCTTGGGTATAAAAGTGATTGTTGTGTTGTTGCAGCTCTAAGGAAGAGTACCTTCTTGGAAAAATAGGAGTATTTCTTTAGATATATATGGCCCAATTATATTCAAGTAATTCCTATAGAATTCAGTGGTGAAGTCATCAGGTCCAAGAGCTTTTCCTTGAGGCATACACTAGAGGCATGCCTTAATTTCTTGAACAGTGACTTGGGCAGTGAGTTGGTGAGCCCAGGATGGATTAATGCTTGGCCGAGAAAGCCAGAGAGAGGTTGGAATGTTTGGATATGGCTGAGATTTCCATAAAGTTTCATAGTGTTTGACAAAGATATTTTTATATTAGTATCTCGAGAATCCACATTTTTTGTCTCATCCTCAATTTGTACTATTTAGTTTTTCCTATGTCTCGTCATGGTACTTAAGTGGAAAAATTTTATTTTTTTTGTCCCCATTTCTTAACCAGTTTACCCTAGATTTACTTCACCATTTTATATGTATTTGTCTCAAATAGACTACGTGTTGATTATAAGGTGATCTGAGTTGTTTGAGTTTGGAATCAGATACACTATGAAGCTCATCCTTGTTTTCTGGTAATTGGATTTCTTGTTTAGCTTTTGAAGCTCTATTTTCAAGTTTTCCTAAATCATTTTTTATTCTACTGAATTGTTTTGCTTTTAATTTGCTCAGAGAGCGCTGAATTGTATTGTGGGAGGTTCTGTTATTCCAAATTTTCTAGACAATGTTTCTTGGTTCTGAATATTAAAACAAAAAAATTTCATATTTAAAAGATTTGGGTTTAATATTATAGTGATTTTTATTGAATATTATGGGTGCATGATCCGTGACACCCCTAATAAGTGTACTTAGAGTGAGGTTTAGGAATTTGGTATCCAATGCAAGTTTACATAAGCCCTATTAAGACGACAATGGATTCTGGCAAGGTTTGACCTGTTGTTATACCATGTAAACTTTGGAGCCAAGAGAGGAATATCTATAAGTCCTTTGTTTTGGACAAAATCCCTACAAGCTCTAATAGATTTAGTAAGCTTAAAGGTTGCATCTCCCTTTTTGTCACTAGGAAGGAGAGAACAATTCATATCTCCAAGAATAATCTAGGGAATATTATCTACATTGTAAGAGGAAAGAGATTGCCAAAGAGCATTATGTTGAAGAGGAATCGTACTAGCATAAATTGCAGATAAAAATAAGAAGTGATTCAGTGTTACCAGTACATGCAAAGATTGTGATCTACTAAAGATTTGAGTTACTTGTGCAGTCATGTGTTGCCATGCTATAAGAATCCCACCAGCTGCTCCATAGCCTTCATGGAAGATACCTTTCTAGTTGTGCCCCAACCGACGGATGACTTGGTTGGATTTGCTATTACCAGTCTGCGTTTCAAGAAGGATGATCATATCTAGTTGGTGATGTAAGATTAGATTGGATAATAGGTCTCGGAGCTTGCTTCTGAAGGACCCTCTGCAATTCCATGTGATGGCCTTCATGGTGAGACAATTTGGGGAGTGAGTCCATCCGCATTTGGTGCGGCTTACATAACCTGCACCAAGAAAAGTTTCAAGTTAGGGAGAGAAATATTATCCAACTTTTTCTTACATTTTTTGTTCCTTCTTTTTGGATTTGAGTGTCAGGGGAGGGGAGGAGAAGCACTCCTTGGGTCTTCTCATTCACCGCTCCTCTTGGATATTTTCCAATACTAGATCCATGTCAACTTACTCCTCCCCAGATTCTGAATCAGAGAGGTGGGCATCCTATGGCGACAATCGAAAACACTCGTGAACCAGATCACCAGATTGCTATGCTCTCAAGACCCAACTCCACAACAGGAGGAAGGCATCCACTTTTGGGTACTCCTAGGTTTACAAGGTTGGGATTTAGATGAGAGAGGGAGGTGAGTTATTAGTATCCAACAGAGTAGAAGGAGGTATGTGTGAAGAGATAGAAAACCCATGCATAGTTTCCTTTGAAGCGCGTTTGGAGTTTTCTAAAAAGACACGATGGGGATCAGGGCCGTAGGAGTGCCACTAGAGGGACGAAAGTAAGTCTCGGCAGTGTCACTGATGCGAAAAATGTGAACACAACAAATCAAATTCTAGCAAGTGCACTAGTCGAACAAGTAATACAGTGATAGAGTAGAGTGTCGAACCGACGAGGAACTATGTAACTATCTAATCCTAGAGGTTGATAGGAGACACCATTGGATTTTGGGTCGATTTAGTTTCAGAAACACAAAAGTAAAATTAAGATAAAAAGGATATTAACAATAAGAATAAATTATGACTAGGACCTAAATGAAACATGGAACATGCAAGCACTGGTAGTTCTAACAAAAACAATCACACATGCAGACTTTTAACACTTTCTTTCAGATGGATTATGAATATGCCTAAGCATGATTCTCCTTAACGGATCAATCA
>LTAE01003702.1:3101-13561 GCA_001647135.1 Pontederia paniculata
TCTAACATGTCATCTCCTCATCTTTAACTCTAAGAACATGGTGTTGTTATAAACATAGAGACATAAAATAGATTATGACATTATTCCTAGTGTTCATGGAGTGCTAAATTACACATATAACATGCTCTTGATGCACATATGAGCTAGAGTTTCCATCTAGGATCATTGTGCACATTCTAGGATTCTTCATCTATCTTCTTCATGCATCTAGATTTCAAAGCATGGTAAGACATAAGAGAAATCATAAAAGTAACTACACAACATACCAAGAATATGAAATTCATCATGAGACCCTTAAGACACTTCAAATGATAAGAAGAGAACGTTGAGACATATGAACAAACACCTTACATGCAACCTTCCTAACATCCCATCCATCATCTCAAGTTCTAAGAACATGGTGTTCTTATACTCCTCAAATCCATAGAATGAGGTAGAGAATGAGGGATTGGATCCCCTTTACATACCTTAGCAACAATCCCAAAGCCCTAATTATTCTTCTTCCTCCTCCCTAGCTTCTTCTTCCTCTTTGGTGTCTAGTTCTTCTTCCTCCTCCACTTGGTGCATTCTCCTCTTGCTCTTGTGCCTCTTGCCCTCTTTCAAATCCCTTAAAGTTGCAATAATGGTGGAGAGCCCCCCTAAAATCCTAGCTTTTGAGGTGTGATGGAGAGAAGAGAGGAAGAGAGAGAGTGGGAATGGGTGAAATGAGAAAATGGGGCTGGTTTTCCCCTTTTTATACTTAGGGCATTAGGGTGGGTTTTGGGCTTAGTTAGCTAAGTGGGCTAGTTAATTCCTTTGGGCCTTTATTAAATTTTGGGGTTTTACAGTAATTGTGTTATATCTTGTACTTTAAATATCTCACTAATATTTTCTTGAAAATATATTGATGCGTACGCCAACGACTGCATTAGTAGTTTAAGTAATAAAGTGAACAACTGAAGTTGTATACTATGAGGACTATCTAATTTCTACTCTATAAGTCAGATTTGTTATTTGAAGAACTAAAAATGATTTTGATATAAAAATTATGAAATAAAATTGATCAAAGAATTTAGAGATGTAAAAATTATCATGATAATAAAGTTGGAGTAAAATTTTAGATGACATCATCGTTATCTATTAAATGATTGAATTTAAATTGATAAGAAGAGAATCCTTAAATAGTATAACTCATTAATTTTCCAAGCCCGAGTTAACTGTCTTAAACATAAGAAAAATAATTTTAGGATTAGTCAAATTTTGATATACACGTAAAGTAATAAAAATCAAATCAAACAATAAACTTAGATACATGATAATTTAGTCATGTTTTTCATGATATATTTAATTTATTTATTATTATTTATTTTATTTCATCATCTCATGCATTATTTTATTTAAAAATCAATTTTTTTGGAGTAAGAATTTGTATAATGTTGCGTATTTTGTGTACACGACATTCAGTAAAGCAATCAAGGAAGACTTCAATTGTTGGAGTTAATTTCGAGATATAATTTTTAACATCATGACCGTGATACCACTTTTAGTTCACTCATGAACGCATAGAGGCAAGGATTTTGAAGATCTATCATGGGCCATGAAATCCCCTTTCACACTCGTGACATCGATGATGGGAAGGGTTATGCACTACAATAACGATTGTGCAGCATCATTCTTTCACGTTTAAATTTCCGTAACACAACACGTCTATGTTGAAACACAAGTATAAAGTCATGGCCCGCAAGAGATGCTTCATGGTCGTGAGCGAATGTGAAATGATAGACTAAAGATATGATCACGATCATGACATTTTTGCCTTGGGTCGTGAAGTTTTGACATGTATTTTAAATAGTCATACGCTCACGGTCATGACGAACAACTTATGGGCTGTGAGGCTTTCTTTTACAACTCAACAATGATCTAGTCACGACCGTGATAGCTTCGTTAGAACCATGAAATCTCGAAGCCACTAGTATTAGCATAGGTCAAAGATCTCTTGTTATGGGCCTTGAAATGCATATTTGAAAAAAAAATGGAATTGGATTTAACTCAATTAATCCATCTCTTCTGCTAATTTGGCTAGGAGATTAACTAGGATTTGATGGAATTTGGTCCGAACAAACTCCAACGAGACTAGTGCTCTTCATATAACTTGGAAGATTGAAAAAAACTATAAGTAAAACTCTAAGGATTCATCGAGGGGTTTGTTATAGGACTTGAGAGAGCCTAAAATCTTGGAGTAGAAGAGAATTTTCATGTAGATCTTGGATAATGATCATCAAGGTGTCTTAGTCCCTAGTTGATTTTACTTTATTCTTCTCATTAATTCTGACAGATAAACTTTGCTTATAATTTTTGTTTTATTTTTATGAAGTAATTTTTACTATAAGAAAAAATATGTTGAACCTTTGATTTAATTAATTCTAATTTTCTTCAATTTTCTATAAACATGAGCGTTATGCTTAATGTTTTTTCACTGATTTATCGAGATATTTGATTTTGGTAACATTTTGGATAGAAATAGTTGATTATTGTATTCCTTAATATTTGCAATTGATATGGAAGGAGTAAATCATATTTTTTATATATCTTAATCCACATATGAATTGATTAAAATTAAGAGGTTGATTAAACTTGTAGTAAAATTATGATTAGTCATATTAAAAGATGTGCAAGGTGTGAGTCATGTCAATGGTTGGTCAATAGCTCTGAATAGGCACAAACTTGAAGGGTGCTTTAGCTGCGCTATTGTCTACAGGTGGTGTGGCTGTTGCAAGGTGTAATTCAATGAGAGAAGCATTTGGATTGGTAGCACAACCATCGATCTATTTTTTTACATCGTATGGAGGAGAACTTTTGGTAGGAAAAAGTGCAATAGTATAGAAAAAAAATTGGAAGAGCACTTTGTTGTATTGTTGACCAAGGTGGAAGAGGCTTGTGAGGTCTTTACTACTCATCGTGGTTGTGAACAAAGTTCTAAGCCAACATTATTGACACCTGCCAAATACGTAACTTAGCTATATATAACTCTTGTATGCAAAGAAGAGGCATACGAGGAGAAGTAGGAACTTGCTTGAGGCAAGAAGGAGGATGCCCAACCTTAACTCATTTTGATTTCAACTCAACTCTATATGACCGGGATAGAGGAAGACGTATCTGATCTTTTGTGGCACCCATGGAGGAGGAGGGTTGCAAGAAGAGAGAGAGAAAAAAAATTCACTAAAGGAAAGGATCGGTTTGAGCCAAACAAATCTTAACTCATTCACTTAGATGTAGATCTCAGTTTATGTACGCAAACAAGAAAAGCATACGAAGGGGGGAAAAGTAGCAGAAATACCCATGTTCTCTGGTCTTTCATCATGTGAAGAACATTTTTTATAAAAGGACAGAAAAAGATATTTGAGAGAGATACATCTCAACTCAAAGATAAGAGAATGATATTTGAGATAAAATCATTCCACCTCAACTTTGGCATAGGATAAGGAGGAGCAACAAATCTTAAATCGACTTGATGCCTCAGTAAAATGAAAAAGAAAAAGAAATATATTTTTGTGGGGAGAAAAAAATTAAAATCAAAGTTGCTAGACTAATTAATCTATAATACCGTAATAAATCGCATATTTTCCCACACAAATCACTCACATTGTACTCATCTATTTATGTATAAAGATTGTTACAATCTAGTTGTAGCATATTGCACATGATCATTAGTTACAAGATATCATGGAGCCAATATCTAGTAGGTAGTAGTATATTATGTAGGATTTTGTTACTCTAATAGCATCAATTTAGGATAATATATTATCCAAAGCTCAAATGGATATTAAACTATGAAAACATTCAATCAACAATAGTGTTCAAATAGTTTCTCCAAGAAATCCTTAACAAAAGGAATGAAACAATGAGAAAGGTTCATAAATTATTTAAAAATTTGAAAGAATGTAGATTAAACAAAATCTAAATGAACAAAGATGTCGATGTTGATATCTCTCGACTTTTTGTGTCGAAATCGGATCTTCAAAATCTTCAAAGTTTTTCTTCTCCTTTTTTGCATTGTAGCCCTAATCCTTTTCTCATCTATGCCAATAATGATCTTTTAGGTGTCATAGCTAGATTCTCTTTTGTAGCAATTTTAGAATTTTTTAGGGATTAGGAATGAATTTGAGTCGATTTGGAGCAAAATCTATGTTTATTCATAAAAGATGATGTAATTCAAGACCAGCAATTAGGCTTCACATATTGTGAAATATCATAAATATGGCTCAACATGGATCTTTTAGGATATGTGAATAGTTCTTCACGATCCATAAACCTAACTAATGAAATTTTAGCATTCTATATTGCATGTGAAGCTCTGTAATGCCCCATGAAAATTATAATTTCATGGTTCGAGAAATTCTTCATGCCCATGAGTTACCATTTAATAATATATGAAACTAATTTCACAGCCCAATAACTATATCTTATTGATTGAATTATGTAGTTAAGTATGTTTAAAAAGTTCACTACTGTTAAATATGTATATTTTATCTAAAATAATAAAAAAGGAAATACAAATTGGAACAATTGTGACGTACTAGTCCGAGAAATAGCTCCAATCAAGATTAGGGTCCAATAATTTTGGACTAGAAAACATGTTGCGTGTATATATATGTGTGTGTATGCGCGCGTGTTAAGGAGCTTATAATGCATGACAAAGATCTTGGGTCCTTATGGTTAAAATTTGATCACGAGCTAAATAGTGAATATATCGTTCAAAAATTTTAAATAATAGTAATAATAATAATAATAATAATAATAATAATAATAATAATAATAATAATAATAATAATAATAATAATAATAATAATAATAATAATAATAATAATAATAATAATAATAAATTAAAAAATAATATAATGTGAGGTGTAAAATATAATATGATTAAGATTAAGAAAAGATAAATATTTGAGTTATAATCAAATTATTATCCTCAAATCCTAATTATCTTGAGGAATCCCAATTAGATATAATTTATATTTAAAAAGTTTTTTTTCTTATTCAAATTTATCCTCAAAAAATATTATCTCACTCAAACTCTATTTAGAAGGACTTTCTTTCTCTATTTAAAGGACTCCAAACGCTTATTCCTCCCATTTTTTTATGGTATCACTCACTTCTTTTCCTCTTGTGGTGGAGAGGAGATGAATGAGATCAACATAAACAAGAAGGTTCATCATAGAGGAGGGGCGAAGATAATAATATAGGGCAAATAATGAATAGAAGATAATTTAGGTTACATGTGATGTATGTAAATAAGGTGATCAATTTATATAATTTTACATATTTATTACGACAATGAATAAAATAATTTAGAGGATCATTTATGATTTTTAATGCCTTTGTTATATAGGCGTTAATTGTTTTATAGAAATCGTTAACCGATGCTTGAATCCCTAAAACAAATCATGTCACCTCCGATGCGAGTCGTGTTGCTTGATTGACTCTCGCATGAATCAATTTTTTTTTACGAGACATAGATCATCACATGCTAAGCGAGACCACGTTGATGTTAATGGTCATATTAGATGTGCATGGTCATTCAACACGGATTGTGTCCTACTTGATGTGGAATGTGTATTGAAATAATAGTTTTAGTTGAAGTCACGATAATATGCGATAACATAGACTCTATATGTTTCCATATCATAGTTTGTATCCTGCATAGACCATTAGTAAAAAAACATGATGATTTATCCTATAAAGATTTTATCATACTTAGGCATGAATTAGGTTTGTCCATGTGTCTCATGATAACAAATCAACACATGTTGTGTCATGCACGACACTGATCGCATGCTTGGGATAGAAATCAATTGTCTTGATTTTTATATATGTGTAGTTAGACTATAGACTCTAATTGTATAAGATCTATCTTTGGAAATGTGAAAGATTAAGAAATGATGAAAGATAAATTAATCAAGATAAAGAAATGAAAAACGTGGAGCAATATTGGTTATGAATTTTAATTGGTAGAACGAAAATTAAAGATTCAAGGATAAAGAATCCATGAGGCCTAAGTGTCATGTGGAGCTGTAGTGGTTGCATAATGCATGAGAATCACCTTTAGAATTTGTAGGGACCACCTTTAAAACCCAAATATTTATTATTTGAGGGGGTAAGTGAGCCAATTGAAGGTAAAATAATTAAACCCGAGCATATTGTGACTACTATTTTTGTTGTATAATACTCTTCACCATATACAACTAATAAAAGATATTTTAGAGTGGGATTATCTTGCCCATGATATATAAGCCTATTGTGATATGTACGAATGTACAATGACTAATGATAGATGCATTAATGTCATGGTGTTTCTTTAAAATGAAGAAGAACTTTTCACCCTAATGAAGATCAATGATCGAACAAAGAAAGTAATGCAAAGCAAATGCAAGTATGAAAGGAAAGAAGATAATGATTGCCAAAGAAGGAATGATACAAAATGAATATTAATTAATGAAAGCAATATTATGTTGTTTAGATGTTTGTTATGCCTTCATTTACATCATTTACATATTGACTTCGATCTTTACATATTGAGTTTTCCTTCATTTACATCAAAATAGATATGTTGTATTATGCTTTATTTGATCTTTACATATTGAGTTTGATAACTCACGGAAGAATGATCTCTTTTGCATATGATCCTACAGGTAATCAAGATTTTGAATAAATGATTATGGTGCGTGTCACGATGATGTTTGTGATAAATTACATGCACATGGCATCTATCTAATTTATGTTTATTTCTTTTAAATTTTGGCTTTTGTCATAGCACATTTATCATGTTGATTAGTCAATCGGTCAAAGTAGAATGGCAAAACGTCATCAAGAGTCTCAAGTTCTCGGATGGTAATTTTGGGATGTTATAATGAAATTCTTAAGTCAACTCGAGTTTGTATACATTACTTCACTGCAATTCCAAAACTCATCTATATTGGTTAAGAAGCCTAAGTATACACAAGAATCTAGGCTCTTATATATGGGAGAGAGAAAATCTCTATTATTTAATACAAAAAATTGAACTTAAAGTTTTAATCTAATATCATATTAAATTATATGAGTGAGTCGTATGTGCTAAAAGTTTAAAGTTTTAATATCAATTAGTATTTATATTCCTAATTGTATTGCATATTTAATGCCACATCTCATTCATTGAATTATATAGACATGTATATATGACTTAATATTTTCATTTTCTCCCCTCGAACTATCGTGAAATTTTAGACATACTCCTAAATTATAAAATTATACAGAAATAAGTTTAAACTATTTCGATTGACCAGTTTCGTTCACCATTTTAGTTTTCTATTTTTTTAATTATTTTGATTTATTAAATATTGATTTTACTCTTTTTTTTTAAAAAAAATAAAACTATCTCCTTTCCTCTCCCTCTCATATGTTCTCTCCTCTCTCTTCCTCGTCTCTCTCCCATCGGCTCATAGATGTGCCTGCACGGGAACCCGCACTGATGAGAGCCCCTTGCTTGCGCACAAACGCCTGCACAGGCGGCGCTTGTGCATGCGTCGCCTACGCGCGAACGCCTGCATAGGTGGCGGTTGCGGGCGAGTCAGGGAAATGGGCACGGTATACAATGTTGAACCCTCACGCTACGACGACGTCCATCTCGTGCTGCTTGTACCTGTGGATGGAGTGGTGCACCACGTCGTCGACTTGGGGGACAAGGCTTGGCTTGGCGGCGGTGTTTCTCTCTGCGTCCTCTTGGCCGATGGGAGAGAGAGAGTAGAGAGAAGAGAGAAGAGAGAATTTTTATTTTTTATTAAAAAGAGTAAAATAGTTATTTAATAAATAAAATAATTTTAAAAAAATAAAAAACTAGAATGACGTACGAAATTGGTCAATCAAAAAAATTAAATTTACTTTTATCTATGTAGGAGTATGTCAGAATGAAAAATGAGAAAAACTCTTATAATTAAATATGTACCTTGTGCTGTCTCATTAGTGGCCCTATACAGTCACCTACTCACCTTGTCCCAACATGATCCTTGACTTAACAATTGCATCCACAATCATGTAATACCCCCACGATCACGAATCCGGGAAGCAATCTAATCAAAGTTAGGTTACATTATTATTTGCATCCATTTGTAGCCCTAATCAAAGGCAATGCGAAAACTTTAGTCCATCATGAAAGCTATGTTTTTTTATTGTTAAAAATATTATTTATTTTGTGTGGCCATTAGTGTTGCTAATGCTACCTGCCTACACCTCTGGCGATACCTTTAGATAGCAACTACTTTAATCAAGATATGGTCGAATGCATAATATAACAATATAGACAAACAATTGCATCAATTTATTTATGTGGAATGATTGCGACATCGATCTTTTTTTAATACATTATTTTCTTCTTATTTTCAAACGTTCACTTGTACTGCTTCAACCTTAGTGTTTATATATTTAAAATATTAATAAGACCTGAAAATAATAATATAAATATGGTTCAAGAGGTAAACGTACGTGGCAGACGACGTAAAATACTACGTGTTCGTGCCGATGCCTCCCTTGTAATTAATAAAATATATAAAACGAAACTAAATAAATCAAATTAAGCCTTAAAATAAGTTATTTTTTAAGATCTATCATGGCACCACTTTGACCCGTCATGGGCGAAGCACACAGCATTCCTACTCAACTTGTCGATTTATAAATTAAATCCTCAATTAGCCTGCTACTTGACAAGAATCTTACTCATAAGATTAGTTTATGACCCTATCTCATCTAAAATTAAGGATCATGTCACATATATAGTTGATATATAGTCTTTGGTACCCTTAATTTAGACTTGACATTGGGCTTTGTTTATTTGTCAAATAGAATATTTTATCAAAAAGGGGAAAATAAAACGGGATATATGTTTTATTACGTGATTTTTTAGGGTTTAGAACCATACATGATACAACTGTTTCCGACACATCTGTCATGCAATAAATTTGTGTGCATGTTGGAACCTCAACTTGGATTTGCACTACTTGTTTCAAAAGGTTTCCAATGGACTAATAATTCTAGAGATACGTATACTGCTGAAAAAAATTATATAATATATATGGTTTGTGATTAATAATTGAACAATAAGTTACTTCTTTTTTTTTTCTTAGAAGGTATATGCCAGTTAATTTTTGGCATCCAGACAGGATCGAGTTTGGAAGCAAGGGAACCTGCAATGACCTGAGAAAGGGACGTTCGAATCTGTTGTCCCATACATGCATGGCTACGTTTCTAACAATTTGATACATTAAAAAAGCACTTTAAAAAACCATGAAATTATATCTTCGATTATTGACCTCCTTTTTGCCTACCCAAGAAAAGGTTTGATCGTAGAACCTTCGTAGTAGTAGTATTATTATTATTATTATTATTATTATTATTATTATTATTATTATTATTATTATTATTATTAGTAAATTGGGAATTTTGATTCAAAGCAGTTATCAATCTTTATATTTCTATGCAACACATTTATTAAAGTGAATTATTTATAATTTTGATTGAGCTCGTCATATAATAATTTTGAAAGATAAAGAGTGTGCAACATTATAATTTACGACAGTGTATTCTTTTTCAAATTTGCATGCAAACTTATCTATATGAATTTATGAGCAGATGTTCATTTAATAGTTCGAAGAAGTGGATCGCGACAGTGCTGCATAAATATTTTATTCATAAATTTTAGTTAATTCAGCTCAAAAAAAATATTTGCTCTGTTGGTAAATTTAATAAAAAATTCAAAATAAACTTATAATTTATTTGCTTATGTTAAATACAATAATTTTAATTAATCTGGTAATCCCGAACTAAAATCTCACTTAAATGGGCTTGTAAATATTCCGTTTCCCTTGCTACACCGTTCCCTTCGTACACCGTTTCCCCGACGATTGTGAAACTGCATCGATCGTGAAGAATAGAAAACAATCGACCGTTTCCCTAGTCGATTCATATCCTAACTTCGATCCGCGTTTCCCATTTGTTGACACGCCGGTGGTTACTTTAACCCACGTCTACGCCTGTTCCGACGGGACGTACCAGACGTCACATGATGCCACAATGTTATTAAAGGTGGCTCCAAAACAAAATGACATAAATACGTCTGGCAGTACCGACTCAGTTTTTTTTATTTTTTTTATCTGGAATTATTAAACTCAACTAATATGTATAATTACACACGATGAACGATGCTCTTAATAAGAAAATTTAATATTTAAAAAAGTCAAATAATTAATATATATCATTTCTGAATTATTTTATATTTAAATTCCAAACCTTCCTATTTTTTTATCTTTTATTATATCATTTTTTATACGTTGTTTTTTATTCCAATGCTTGTTCGTCCACATGCTCCTTTGTACCTTAACTTTTCACGTGGACCGCAAACCGTACACCGCTCCACGATATATAAATTCCATCGCGATAGTGATACATAT